>JAVJIF010010741.1:0-79538 GCA_038442645.1 Agave tequilana
CTAGGCGACTTCTAACTGATCGATTATCCAAGAGAGGGATATTGCAGTAAGCTGATCACAAGCTAATCGGCCAGGTAGGGGCCAAATTTAGTGGAGATATTCGTGCATAAACAATGGGTCTTAATTACGCCAAACTACTAAATCTTCAAGGCTTAACCTTTAATCCTCAATTCTTAAACACTGATTTGGCAAGAGTCCGATCCTAACAACTTCTTCCCGAGGTCAATCTCTTTGAGTCCGAGATCTCCCTAGGGGGCCAACGTCTAGAAAGTTTTATTAGGCTTGGTTGTGTGAATGAGGATGTGATTTTTAGGTTAAAAAGAGGGTAATGATTTCCTTACCTTATGTTATGTTGGGATTTGCCGTTAAGTTCGATTCATGTAAGCGTGCAATATAGACAAGAATAAACACTCAAAGCAAGTAAATCACCTACGTGTTTTCTAAACTATGTGCAATACAATATGTACCCCTCAGTTCAGTACTCAACAACAAAATAAAAACAGTAATATGGAATAAAAATTGACACGTGCCTAAAATACATACGTCTAAACTTTTTTTAACAACTCCAGGTACTAATTTTTTTATTTTATTGCAGTGAACGGGAAAAAAAAACTATACAGAAAACTGACAATAGAAGTTAACAGACTATTATACTATGTAGTGCCCTGCAAAAACTAGGGTTAGTTGACCCTAATATTGCTGCACAAATGCGGCACTTGACGTGTTTGTGCTTCAAGTTTGCAAGAGCTTGCTCCTTGCTTGCTTGAGCAGGGAGATACAAGGTATATAAGGTTTCTATAATGCTTAGTTTTTGTATAATTATACATGCACACAGAAATAGAGAAGACAAATGTTAACAAAATCGTGGAAATAGCCGTTCCATCCTTGACAACGGCGCCAAAATTTTGATCGAGGGGAAACCATGCACAAAAATATGTATGTTTCAAAATCAGAGATAGTGCTAGTGGTGCTTTGGCTTTCTCGATACTACCGTGATAGCATGGAGGTTATATGGGTTGAATCTATAGGGACGGGAGGCAATAGAAGCTTTACCGGTTGTGTCATAAAAGTGCTAACGTGTTCTACTTTGTTTTAAAATAATTAAAAGGAAAAGAAAAAGAAACAAGAAGAAGATAGAGAAGAAGATGAAAACAAAGATTAAACATAATGGTGTGATTAAAAGGTGGTTTTTGAAAACAATTTAAAAGGAAGGAAAACTATAGATCACTTACTACTAATTGCTCCCACTAATCACACTAACCTTTTGATGATAGGTGCCTCACATGGATCCTTGGCACCACTAGGTTTGACCTTAGGAAGTTTTCAAAGCTCGACCCATAAGATTATTCTACTTCCCCAACCTTTGTGACCTCAACCTTGCTTCACAAGGCAAACCTGAACATCAACCTCAAGATCCATTAGAAGGTAGTATGGGATGAAAAGAAAACGCACAAATTGTATAAGCCAAAAGTGAGTGAATGAAATTAAACTTGCATCATAAGCAAGCTAATGTAAACATTAAATCATCAAAATAGTTAGAAACAAGTATGAAATAAGAATATTAGTTGCAAGTTAGCAAGTTAGAAGTTAAAATCCTTCATCTGAGCCATCAATGACTCTTGCTAGAACAAGGCCTTATGTGATGCTATTAGGTTTATGTGGATTATCAATCAACAGTTAGAAAATTAGTGAGTTAGTGGTGAGATCACTATGAGAGAAAATCTAGCTAAACATCTAGAAAGACATTAAAGAAGAAACAATAAAGATAAAGGTTGAAACTTTTATAAATTGTTACTATCTTTTACAATAACTCTATCTTTCTCTTATAAATCTATCTCTGGTCAAATCCTAAATCTATAAAGAAAAGAAAATACAAAAGAAGAAGGAAAAAAAATCTTAAACTAATCCTAAGGACAAGAAACCCTAACTACTGGTCTCTTCCAGAATTCTTGCTCATTATGCATTATTTATAGATAATGGGGACTAAGGTTTCAATGGGCAAGTACAGGTGTCGAAGTGGCCCTGATCTGGCCGCGCAAACGCGGCTGGGCCAATGGCCTGGTCTTTGGCCGTTGCTTCGCCTAGCTGTGAGAAGCTTCTGTGTACTTATAGTTTCATGTATTTGCCCTGTATTTTTTACAGATACAGTCTTCAATTCAGAATCAATGTACCTTTTTGAAGCTGCTTGATGTGGTATCCAAGAAATCTTGATTAATTACCATAAAATGGGTTTAATTAAGTTTTTATTCCCATTTTGCTCCTATACATTGTAATCTACACATAAGAGACCAAAAACGGGTTAATAGCAGTGTTTTAGTCATAAATCGGGTTAAAAAATGTGATATAAAATGTAGAATTGATAACTAATCAAGGTGATGTCCGTACAGGGCATGAGAAACCTGCAGCCCATTGATGCCCGCGTGTGCAGAGACGTCCTCATCACAATTGAGGACCTTGGTAAGTTAGCTCTCGAAGTAACTGATGTAGGACTTGAGGCGTCACTCTGCGTCATCTTAACAGTGAGAAGATAGTGATTGTTCCTCCTGGCTTCCCAGTGAGCTGCGTACTGGGTGAGGAACGCTTTTGCAACCTCCTCAAAGTTGTGGAGGGAATGAAGAGAGAGTAGTAGAATTAATCTGATACCACACCTTTTTAAACTAGATGGAAAGGTGAGGCACAAGAGTGGGTTGTTGCGGGAATAAACTACCATTTCATCTCGAAAGTGCCAGATGTGCTGCCTCATATCACTCATTTGGGAATAGTAGTCGAAAGGTGGAATTGTGAATTTCCTCAAATATTCACATCCAGGATTGTCTCGGAGAGAGCGGAATTGAAAAAACTCCAGCAGCGGTTTGCTTCGGTCTGCTACGAAATTACAGCTTGGCTTCCTCGATTCATTACAGGATCAATTCATCGAGGGCTTGATGTTGGCTCAAAGGCCCATCGCTCTAGTTTTGATGTTGATTAACTCATATAGTTATAATACTAATGATCTTGTGTTTAATTAGTCTCAGATATTTGATCAAGATCTTAGTAGATGTTTTAGCTTCAACAAAGGATTCAAAGTCAAGCTTTGAAACTAGCACGTGTGATTCAAGAGCTCACGCATCAAGATTGTATCAAGTACTCAAGAGGAGTCTAACTCATTGGATCAAGGTTTTGGACTAAGTCAAGAAGGAGAAAAAGATTTTCAGAAGACTTGTTTTGAGTTTTTGAAAGTATCAAGATTTTATTTTTAGATAAAATGTAAAGGATAGATTAGTTGGTGGATTGCTCAAGTTCATACAACACACACAAAATTATATGTGTTTTCATAAGAGATTTTTTGTTTTAGAAAATACCTTTTGGTTTTTAAGCTTCAAAATATACTTGTGTTTTATCAAAACTATTTTAGAGCTTATTGTCAAAAATATAGATATTTCATCTCATATGTGTAATGGATCATTCCATACACACTAAGCTTCAAAAGTGTTGAAAATATCTTATTTTTGTATTTGGATAAGTTTTGAAAAAATTGATTTGAAAAATACTGTTTTGTTTTAAAGCAAAAAATTTTTATATCACAAAAATAGTTCAAAATATTTGTAACGTGTTTTGATTTTTACTTAAACATTTTTGTATATCAAATTATATTAATTAACTTATTTTTGTAGAATTTATGAGAATTTATGGGATTTTATTGAAGGTAAAAAGACCAAGTTTTAATCCCTTTATAATTACTGACCAGGCTGTCTAGCGGTCGACCGATGTGCACAAACGTGCACAACCAAGGGCCGATCGACCGCCAGAGAGCTTCTGCTCTCTGTAAATGGTTCGGTCGGCCAAGCGGTCGACCGCTACGTTATAGCCCAGTTTACGAACGACCGCTTTTCCCAATAGTCGAAAATCCGACCGTTTGACGGTCGACCGGGCGGTGAACCGACATCAGAGTTTTCTGCTGAGTTAGACCCCAATGGCTATATTTTTTAGGCTTATAAAATGGGGCTATTTTGGGATGTTTTCTATAAGATTTTTGGAGAGTTTTCAAGCTAATTTTTCCTACATTTTAGTGTTTATCTCCACTTGTTTTAGAGCTAAAACTTTCATATCAAAAGGAGAGTTTATCAAGAGTGTCTTTAAAAGTGATTTTTTGAGTTTTTCACCACAAGTCCATCCAAGTTTTTCTCACACATACTTGAACTTTCCATTGCCATATATCCTATAGGAGAGTTGGTGTGAGAGTATTTCTTAGGTGATCAAAGTGTTAAGCTCACACGAAGTATTTCATCATTGTATTTGAGGAGGCGAACTTGCGGGTTTGTGTTATTTCGAGTTCTTGTGGGAGCTCGATTTAGAGGTATGGCCTCAGCAAGCTAGTGTGGTTGCGTGTGTTTGTTCTTGCGGGAACAAGTGAGGGAACTAGTGAGTCCAAGCTAGTGTGAACTCCTTGTAGGTGTTGCGGCACTAAGTGATCCAGTGGGATCAATTCTAATGGAAATTCTTTATAATGTTGAAGGCGGGGACGTAGAGTAAGGGTGCTCGAACATCGAAACAAATCTCCCGTATTTGCGATTACTTTCTCTATCTCTCACCTGTGTTTATATCTTGCATGCTATTACTGTTCATATTCATTACTTGCTTGATATACTTGTGATTATATTGTTGTATGCTTGAGATTGTTTGCTCGCACTTGTATTCAACCAAAAGCCCCATAGCTGCACCTCAACTCTTATCTAGAGGAATCTTGAGGATCTAAAGCCTTTCACTGAAAATTCGGTTACACTCTTTGGTTATACCTTGTGTGTTAAGCTTAATAGTTTTAATTTGCATAAATAGTTTTTAATTCTACATTAATTCGTTATTAGATTAGCTAGTCACCTATTCACCCCCTCTAGATGACATACAAGTGATATCAGAGCTTGGTGTTCATGATTTGGATCTAACAACCTAGAGTTAAAGATCCTCATTTTTAGCTAATCACAATATTTGTACATGCACAAACATAGATTTCATGATACCTCCCATGTTTGACATTCTTAACATCCAAACTTGAAAAGTTAAGTTGTCCATGTACCTCAAAGTCCTAGGGATTCATGCTTATCTTGCCACATTTAAAGATTCATATTATTTAAATGGTAAACATCTAGAGGCTAACTCAAAAGCCATCCATGCTTTAAAGTCAACCCTAAATGATGATTATTTATGTGGGGTTTTTAACTTTGATTCGGTTTTGTAGTATGGAACACTATAGTCTCCCTTGGCGAACAAAAATAATACTATATGGGGAGTGACTCGGATGATGGAAGTGATGCTTCCAACATGTGCTACATGGTCCAAGGGAAAAACCCCCTTGAGGTAAACTCTGAATCCGAGCTAGAAGAAGATATTGACATGTCTTATGATGAACTTACATCTTTTTGTCAACCGCTTCTTGAAAAATATGATTTGCTCAAAAAGGACTATAAAAGATTGAAAAATAAATATGAGTCCATTTCAAAAGAAAAAGATTCTTTTCAAAATAAATTGGAAAACATTTCTAAAGAAAATGAATCTTTGAAAAAGGAGAATATTTTCTTATTTTTAAATTAAATGATATTTGTGATGGAAATAATTCTTTGAAAAATAAAATTAATTGGTGAAAAAGAAAAAGAAATCGTTTTAGAAGAAAACATCTCTTTGAAAAGAAAATTATTTCAAAAGAAAAAGAAAATATTTCTAAAAAGAAAAAGATTGTCGATTCTCATACTTGTCATGCTCTCATGCTGCCATTAATAAAAATGAGATTCATTTTTAAAAAATAGAATAAATTGTTTGAGCTCAACTTTGAGCAATTGTGCATTTAATCATAATAGATTGGAAACCTTTTTTCAAAAGAAACAAGCTCCACATGTTCATGCACATCACCCACGGCATACATACGCACACTTTGCACATCATGATCACACTCTCTTATGTACATCTAGAGTGCACAAACGCACACATTGCGGCCGCAAAGGCCATTTAATAAAGTTTTATTTTGATAAAAATAAATCATATTAATTTGCTCATAAAAATGTTTGGGTTCCGAATAATGCTAACCCCGTGGACCCAAAAAGAAATGGGTACCAAAATCCCCGCCACTTGTGTTTGATGAAGGTGTGGGCTCTCACATGACGTGAGAGATTTGGTGCCGTGCTGGTGGATGCATGATAAGCTAGATGGACATACAAAATTGATGCACGGCTATCAAGAAAGTTTGGTGGGAGGACCACTATATTTTGGAGGCTTAGAGAATAGTGCATATGGTTTAGTAACTATCTATAAACTCCCATTTGATTTACATGCTTTTGTATAAATATTTTTTGCATGTTTTGGTTTTGTGCTTTATGTGGTGAATACTTGTTTAGATGTAGTTTTCATTAGAACTTGTTTATATACTTGTACAAGTAGTGAGTAACAATTGATTCTTATTTGTTTGTATCTCATTACTCTTTTGTACTCATTACATGTACATGTATAACTTAGTTTTGATGATTTCTTCATTTACACTTATTTTTCCTATTTTTGTATGTTTTGCTTCATGTATATGTAATTCTTATCTAAAACTAATAAATATACATGTATAACTTTAAGTCACTTGCCTTCATACAAATTACATTATGAACTCGTTTGTGTTTGAGATATGTATGTATATTGTTAATCTTGATGGAACATACATATACCTTGAAGGTTGATTTTTATGATTTTCATATTTTTTGATAAAAAGAAATTCATGTTATTTTGAGCCTTATTGATCATTTTCATGAAAATGCTATTTATATGACTCTTGTGCACTCACACTTTATTGGTTTACTCATGATTTTGTTTCATGAGCACATTTTTGAGCTTTATAAATTTTGAGTGTCAATTTTTGTGTACTTAGCAATGTTTCATGAGATACATATGATTTGATTTCATATTTGAAGGATCTTTAACTAGTTCTTTAAAAAATTACTTTAACTAGTTATTTATTCTTCAAATTGGTAGAGTTTTCAAGTCATGCTAAAATATTTTCAAACTTTTACTTTTGAAAACCCCTACGAACCTAAGGGCGGAGGTTGGGAGACCATGTCGTGTATGCTCAAAATTGAAAATCTTTTAACATGTGCATGGATAGGGTGGATAGGTATGGGTTATACACATATTCTTCATAGAATTCTAATTTTGTATATTCATATTTGTTTTCTATATATGTATGTTTCAAAATCTCTAATAATATCAATTTCATTGGTATTTTCTTTTTCATACATATATATGATTTGATTGTGCTTGTTTTATAATATTTACATGTTTAAAGTACAAATTATGTTTATGCTAAGCTTGACTTAAATCTTAATATCAGTTGGTATCTTAATAAGTTTATGCATTGTTCTCTTTTAGTATTTCAATTTTTTTTCTACAAGAGGTATCTTAAAATTTTATTTATTTACAAGTGGTACCAAATTTTGATTTTATGAAATTTCAAAATTTTGTCTTAAGTATTATCAAAATTTGTTTTTAAAAATGTTTTGATATGTATTGCCTATATGCAAGGGAAGCTTAACATCTCTTCTATATATAGATTCATGTTGAGTGTATCTTATATTGAGGAGCTTGATATCTCTTCTTTATGTGATACACGTGTGTAGGGGGAGCTTAACATCTCCACTTATATATTGTATATTATGCTTTATGTGAATTAGGGTTTTTGTCATCTCTTCTTCATGTAATGCATGTATGCAGGGGGAGCTAACTTCACATCTCTCTTCTTCATGAATGTATATCGCATATATATTTTCTTATTGTTTGATTTCTTTTCGCCCTTTATTGATGATTTGACAAAAAGATGGAGAGGTATTTGACTTAATATGCATGTTTATTTCATTTCTTATTTTATACAAAGAGGGGAGAAGGATTTATGCATGTTTATCTCCTTGTTTATGCATATATATTTGTTTAGTTTTATACACTTCATTGAATATATTTATGTTTATTATTATGCATGAGTTAAAGGGGAGCTTCTATGAAGCTTATCTTTAATCCATGTATATATAACTCTATGAGTTTTGTCATCATCAAAAAGGGGGAGATTGTTGGCCTAAAGGCCCATCGCTCTAGTTTTAGTGATGATTAACTCATGTAGTTATAGTACTAATGATCTTGTGTTTAATTAGTCTCAGATATTTGATCAAGATCTTAGTAGGTGTTTTAGCTTCAACAAAGAATTCAAAGTCAAGTTTTAGAGCTAGCACGTATTGATTCAAGAGCTCGCGCATTAAGATTTTATCAAGTACTCAAGAGAAGTCTAGCTCATTGGATTAAAGTTTTAGACTAAGTCAAGAAGGAGAAGAAGATTTTCAAGAGAAGATTTTCAGAAGACTTATGTCGAGTTTTTGGAAGTGTCAAGATTTTATTTTTAGATAAAATGTAAAGGATAGATTAGTTGGTGGATTGCTCAAGTTCATACACACACACACTCAAAATTTATATGTGTTTTCATAAGAGAGTTGTTGTTTTAGAAAATACCGTTTTGATTTTTAAGCTTCAAAATATACATGTGTTTTATCAAAACTATTTTAGAGCTTATTGTTAAAAACAAAGATATTTCATCTCATATGTGTAATGGATCATATCCATACACACTAAGCTTCAAAAGTGTTTAAAATATCTTGTTTTTGTATTTGGATAAGTTTTGAAAAAATCGATTTTGAAAAATACCATTTTTGTTTAAAGCCAAATTTCTATATCACAAAAATAGTTCAAAATATTTGTGACATGTTTGATTTTTACTCAAACATGTTTGTATATCAAATTATATTAATGAACTTATTTTTGTAGAATTTATGAGATTTTATTGAAGGTAAAAAGACCAAGTTTTAATCCCTTTACAATTGCTGATCAGGCTGTCTGGCGGTCGACCGGCTGGTCGACCGATCCAGAAGTCGGTCGACCAGGCGGTTGACCGATATGCACAAATGAGCACAACCAAGGGTCGGTCGACCGCACAGTCGACCCCGCCAGAGAGCTTCTGCTATCTGTAAATGGCTCCGGTCGACCGGGCGGTCGACCGCTAGGTCATAGCCCAGTTTTCAGTCGACCGACCGGTCGACTGCTTTTACCAACAATCGAAAATCTGACCGTTGGCGGTCGACCTGGCTATTGACTGACAACAGAGTTTTCTGCTGAGTTGGACCCCAACAGCTATATTTTTGACGCCTATAAATTGGGATTGTTTTCCACAAGATTTTTTGTGAGTTTTCAAGGTAGTTTTCCCTACATCTTTTAGTGTTTATCTCCACTTATTTTAGAGCTAAAACTTCCATATCAAAAGGAGAGTTTATCAAGAGTGTTTTCAAAAGTGATTTCTTGAGCTTTTCACCGCAAGTCCATCTAAGTTTTTCTCACACATACTTGAGCTTTCCATTGCCATATCTATCTTATAGGAAAATTGGTGTGAGAATGTTTCTTAGGTGATCAAAGTATTGAGATCATCGAAGTGTTTCATCATTGTATTTGAGGAGGCGAACTTGCGGGTTCATGTTATTTCGAGTTCTTGTGAGAGCTCAGTTTAGAGGTACGGCCTCGACAAGTTAGTGTGCTTGCGTGTGTTTGTTCTTGCGGGAACAAGTGAGGGGACTAGTGAGTCCAAGAGTTCTAGTGTGAACTCCTTATAGGTGTTGCGGCACCGAGTGATCCGGTTGGATCGATTCTAGTGGAAATCCTTCATAGTGTTGAAGGCGGGGACGTAGAGCAAGGGTGCTCGAATCTCAAAACAAATCTCCCATGTTTGCGATTGCTCTCTCTATCTCTCACTTGTGTTTATATCTTGCATGCTATTACTGTTCATATTCATTACTTACTTGAATACTTGTGCTTATATTGTTATATGTTTGGGATTGTTTGCTCGCACTTGTATTCAACCAAGAGCCATTGCGGCACCTCAACTCTTATCTAGAGGAATCTTGAGGAGATAGTCAAGAGCCCTTCACCGAAAATTCGGCTGCACTCTTTGGTTATACCTTGTGTGTTTAGCATAATAGTTTTTAGTTTGCATAAATAGTTTTTAATTCCGCATTAATTCATCATTAGATTAGCTAGTCACCTATTCACCCCCCCTCTAGGTGACCTACACTCGAATGCTGGGAAACTCATCGATTCTCCTCCGGATTTGGTGGTGGTAAGTTTCTATTTGGAGATGGAGAGAGTCGGTCTCATCGGAGTGGTCCTCATTTGGGGGAGACGTCGAGCTGGGCTGCTTCAGACTTGCGGTAAGCCCATTACCCTTAGTCTCCCCGACTCCAGGATCACCTCCTAGTTATGTCTAAGAGTTCTGAAAGACGATGATCTGTACCTGGAGTCTGTCATTTTGGTGCCTTAACGCCTCCTGCTCGCTATCTAATGGGGCCCATTATTCCTCCATTTGCTTCTGCAAGTCAGCAAGCATCTAAAGGATCTATTCTTCATACATTGTTGGCGGTTAGACATTGGTGGCTGCCCCCTGTGGTGTGGGGGAGCACGCATCTTTGGTGGAGCTCTGTCATTTGGCAAGAGGTGAATAGATCATGCCCCCAGTTGACGCTTTTAGATGTGGCGCCATTTAGGTGGCCATCTTCTTTCTGGGGGCCATCGGTCGCCGAAGAGGCTTTTTAAGGAAGATTTTGAATTTTTAAGGGAGAATCTTTAGTGTAAGGACTTAGATCTCAATGAAAGCATCAATCTAAGGTGGAGATTTTCTGTTATGAGCGATCAGACGATCGATACACATCACAAGAGAGAGTAGAGAGTGGGATGTGTGTGTAAGATAAGATAATGCACAACACAAAAGACGTAGGATTTTTACTTGAAACCCTTAAATAGGAAAAATATGGGGAAGAGAAAAATCCACTATAATTCTTGATTTATAGGAATCACAGCGATTGTTCGTGTCTTAGAATTAGAATTGGCTAAGAGTTCAAAAGTCCCAAAAATCAATCCCTTTTCTCATTTGAAGAGAATGTCAACTTATATTGAGCTACGTGCGGGGGCGCGGATGCTATGGGCATGATCTTCGTTACTGCATGATCTGCACATGTAATTTGTTGTAATGACTGTAATTAATGGTGCTGATTTATTGGGATTGCATGTAGGAAAATTCGCCACTATATATAACTATTTGTACTGAGAGGCGTTCGTGTTACACGTTATGAACGTGGAGGAGGATTAGGCTGTGTAACTGACGGTAGAAATTAGGGATGATCTGTCGCTGAAGCTCGAATTGAGGGGTTCTGGAGTTTTCGAGAAGGAGGGAGATTAGGGATGTCCGAGTGGCGGAGTTTTCCTGGATGAAATATCTTCGGGACAGAGGGTGGGCTTCGGGAGGACCTGGAGTGGTGGAAGCTACTGGCTGGATTGAATGATGTGAAAGTCTCGAAAGGGGTGCTCGATTGCTTGAACACGCATAACCATTCTGATGAGGGTCAATTTTTGACCACCACATCGATGTTCCAGATAACGACTTCTTCAGTCATGAACCAGAAGCATTGTTTCGCTACTCATAGCCACCGTCCTGGTCTAGGTTTGACACCCTCGGATCAAGTTTGAAGCTCAAAAAGAGTTTCACTCTTGGGCCCGGGGTGACATGTCCTGACCAAAAAAATCTGCTCGCGCCCAGATATCACCAAACAGACCTGTCGGAGCTCTGTTTTTTAAAATAAATTTGACAAAAATCTATTCCTAGAATTAAATTACGAACATAGAATTTATTCAGAAAATTCCCTTTATTTCACTCACTGTCCTCTTTTTGTTTTTTCCTTCAAGTTTTTATTAATATAGGTACCAGGTGAGCTCACATTACTGATGTTGGGGTCTTCTTATGGCCCGTACTACTTTGACTCGCTCCCAGCATGATGATTGATGCGATCTAAAGGTGGTGCTCCGAAAAGCAGAAGATTTCAATTGGTACACAATATTGGGGTAAAAGAAAGATCATTGATGCATCCAATGCTTAAAAAGTTTGCGCCATGGATCGCTATGCGTTTAGTGCTCTAGTGCAGACTGGACTTTTCCAGCTTGTAGGTTAGTATTCTTAGGGGATTAAAGGCAATTTAGGTTTGTTCGGTTTGAAAGAAAATTAGGGAGAAAATAATTTTTTTTTTTTTTAGGTGTGAGAGAAACTAAGAAGGAAAAGATGAGAAAAGAAAATGAATGAAAATATCAAACATATTTTTTTTGTTATGACAAAGAGAAATTTGAAGAAGAATATAAAGCATAGTAATATACAAAAGATTTTCATAAATTTATTTAATCACCCACAAAACCAATTTTTACATAAACTTACAAATACTCTTATGAAACCTTTCAAGACCATCAAAAAGTCTATCAAAGGATCTTATATAAAAACCATACATAGTTGAATATAATCTCCGATATTTTTATTAATTACCAATACCAAAGGCTCCTACTTCATATCAAATAGGGACTGATAATCCTAAAGGAACTTGGGTTCCTGCACAACCTAGGACAAGCACAAAAAGAAAAAGCATAAACATAAAGAATTGTATTTAAGCTTGGACATGATTTTTTTTGAGCCAAATTCCATAATCTCCACCTTAACTCACAATCACCCAGTCTTCCACACACAATCAAAGTCTTTAATTCGAACAACTCATGTCACCTTGATCATGAACTCCTCCAAACTTTGGTGCTGATGAAATCTTCATATTTAACTCATATACTGCTGGCACCGCTAAAGTCGACTAATTCGCTATTATTGTCTCTCCCTATAAATTTCTTTTTTCCCCTCTTGCCTTTAATAATAATAAAACTACATCTCCAAGAACTTAAAACGCTATCTTTCATTGAATTATTTGAAAGTTCACCTAGAGGGGAGTAAATAGGTGAAATGCTAATCAAATGAGAAAATACAACAATAAAATGAATAATAAAATGATCAACTCGAAGTCTTAATAAAATGAAGCAGAAGATGGGTCCTGAACTTAGATCGGGGGCTTCTGACAGGCTCGTATCTCAGGATGAGAGACACGGTTCGGGGGCGACCTTGGAGGAATCTTCGGTCCAGATTCGGGAGAAGATCACAGTAGGGGGCAAGGAAAATGAGACTGTGGAGGTGACACAGAGTCGTCAGGCGGTTGTGAGGGAGAATCGGAAACTGACAGAAAAGTGTCTCAGCTTCGCCTCAGTAGCTAAAGGAAAAACGAAGGGGAAATCCCTTCAACCTTCCAAATGAGGCTGGCATTTTGGAATATCAGGGGGTTTCACCTACCCCTGAAACAAAAGGGTATTGAGGCACTGGTAAAAAAGAGGGAGATTGGTTTAATGGCAGTATTAGAGACTAAACTTTCAGAGTCTGGACTGGAAGTGTTCATGCAAAGGAGGTTTAAAGGTTGGAAGCAGGTCAACAACTTTGGTTCTCATGGTGGAGGTAGAATCTTAATCCTGTATGATCCATTGAAGATTCAGCTGGATACTCTGGAGATTCTCCCTCAGATTATTCACTGCAGGGTGGTATGTAAGGTATCATCAGTAACTTTCATTGTTAGTTTTGTTTATGAGTTCCATTCCATTGGGACTAGGAGAAGCCTATGGGAGAACTTAATTAGGTGGGGTGATACTCTGTCTGAGCCTTGGCTTCTGATGGGGATTTCAACAATATCTTGAGACAGGAGGAGAGAGTGTGTGGTGCGGAGGTGTCACAATACCAAATTAAAGA
The DNA here is from genome assembly GCA_038442645.1 of Agave tequilana. Lineage (NCBI taxonomy): Eukaryota > Viridiplantae > Streptophyta > Magnoliopsida > Asparagales > Asparagaceae > Agave > Agave tequilana. The sequence goes on from JAVJIF010010741.1 coordinate 13,685, forward strand.
CTTTACTGAGTGTTGTGATGAGTTGGGACTGTCTGACTTACAGTTCACGGGATGCCACCTGACTTGGACCAATGGTACTGTATGGTCTAAGTTGGATAGAGTGATGGCCAACCCACTTTGGCATCAGAGGGCCTTCTACTGCCATGTGGAATTCTTACCTTCTGATTGTCTATCGGACCATTCCCCTGGACTAGTCTCTTTGCTGGAGCGGCCCCGAATGGTAAATAGACCTTTTCGATTCTGGAATTTCTTGGCGGGTCATGAGGACTTTCGGGAGACTGTTAGAGCTGCCTGGGATATTGAGATAGTAGGTTCTCTTCAATTTCAGTTTGTCGCAAGCTAAAGCTATTGAAGGCCCGTTGAAACTTCTCAATGAGAGGATTTTTGGTCATATTGCTTCACGAGCTGAACGGGATAGGTTACTCCTTAAACTGGCTCAGGTACAGATCCAAACTCAAATTGATAATTATGAACTTCAGGGAAAAGGTTGTGGAGTTACGTAAAAATGCATTGGCCTTATCTAAGGCGGAGATGGACTACTTTTACCAGCTGGCTAAATGCACCTATGTTTCTAAATCTGATAAATGCACTAAGTTCTTTCACAGTATTGTGAAAAGAAACAAGGGGAGGGGTTATGTGGCGGCTATTTCTAAGGAGGATGGTTCATTGACGGAGTCGACGGAGGAGGTAGCATTGGAATTTAGTCGATACTTCGAGGGACTTCTGGGTACTAGTTCTCAGGTAGAGCATGTTGACCCACAGGTGCTTCATTGTGGGGAGGTTATCTCCTCCCATCAAGCTTGTGATCTGTTGAAGGAGGTTACCTCGGAGGAGATAAAGGAGGCACTGTTCGGTATTGGGAATGACAAGGCACCGGGTCCGGATGGATATAGTGCACTCTTCTTCAAGACAGCATGGGATATTATTGGTGTTCAGTTCTGTGATGCTGTTAAGGAATTTTTCTTATCAGGATCTCTTCTGAAGCAAATGAATCACACTTTGATTGCTTTAGTGCCTAAATCTGCTCATGCTAAAGCTGTGAGTGAATTTAGGCCTATTGCCTGTTGTAATGTGATCTATAAAGTGATTTCTAAAATCCTGGCTGCGAGGCTGCGACCTGTGCTCGGAGGAATTATAGATAATTCGCAATCTGCTTTTGTGGAGGGCCGGAGTATGATTGAAAATATTCATTTGGTCCAAGAGTTATTGCGAAAGTATAACAGGAAGAGGATATCCCCGAGATGCTTGATTAAAGTGGACCTCCGGAAAGCATATGATTCGGTCTCTTGGGAATTCCTTGCTGAGGTAATGACTGGTCTTAGATTCCCAGTCAGATTTATTGGATGGATTATGCAATGTGTAACTTCTCCATCTTATTCTATTGGCATGAATGGAGGGATGTGGGGGATGTTCAATGGAAAGAAAGGATTGCGACAGGGTGATCCTTTGTCTCCTTTTCTTTTCTTATATGCATTGAATATCTGTCGAGGAGTCTAAAGGTGAGTACAAACAGATTGGGGTTCAAATTTCACCCTAGGTGTGGAAAGCTTAGGTTGTCACACCTGGCATTTGCTGATGATCTCATGCTCATGGCGATGCGAGAGGGGACATTCCTTCTGTCAGTATTATTATGGATAGCCTCAGGGATTTTGGTTTGAAATCGGGATTGTGTGCTAATTTGCTCAAGTCTAGCCTCTTTACGGCGGGAGTATATGGAGAGGAACTTGTTCAAATGAGGCAGTTGACTGGTATCCCTGTTGGTGTGATGCCTTTCCGTTATCTCGGTGTCCCGTTGGCGGCTCAGAGGCTTCAGTTGGACCATTTTGCACCTTTTGTTGATAAAATAACTATGTATATCAACTCATAGGTGGCTTCCAGTCTTTCTTTTGCGGGTAGAGCTGAGCTTATCAGATCAGTGCTACAAGGAGTGGATTGCTTCTGGCTATCTATTTTTCCGGTTCCAGGTGCTATCATAGAGAGGATAACTCGGCTGTGCAGGAATTTCTTATGGCATAAGCGCCATCATCCGGTTCATGGAAATCCATGTGTTTGCCAAAATCGGAAGGTGGATTAGGATTCTGAGATCTAAAAACTTGGAATGATTCCCTGCTAGCAAAATTCTTTTGGAACATTCACAAGAAAAAGGACACTTTATGGGTGCGTTGGGTGCATCATATATACCTTAAAGGGGATGTCTCTGCTTGGGAATGGAAATGTATTAGGGACGACTCGCCATTGCTAAAGAGGCTAGTTGCGATACGAGATAAAATATGTCTTGTAGAAGGTTCAGTTGAGGCGGCAAAGAGGAGGTTATCCTCTTGGGCGGTAGGTGAGCGGATGTGCATATCGCTTGGATATGAGTTTTTCAGATATAAAGGTCCCAGGCTAGCTTGGACAAGCTCAGTTTGGAATTCGTATGTCACACCAAAGCATGCTTTTACTCTGTGGCTTGCAGTGCGGAAGAGGCTACCTACAAAAGATAGATTGACCTTTCTTCAGGTTGATGAATCGTGTGCACTCTGTGTTGGTAATAGGGAATCGGCAGAACATCTATTCTTTCAATGTTCCTTCTCTGCTATGGTTTGGAGATGTATTAGAGAATGGCTGGGTATCTCTCGGGGGATGTCAACTATCTCTAGTGCTCTTAAGTGGATAAAGAAGGAGGCGAAGGGTTCCAGTGGAAAATCAAAAGCTAAAAAGGTGGCCCTTGCTTGTACTGTCTATCATATCTGGAATGCCCGCAATAAGAAAATTTTTGAAGGCCAGGCTCAGGAGGTGATTTCTACTGTATTCAAGATTAAACTGCACATCTATAGGATTGTATTCGCTTTGGATCCAAATACAAATGTGGCGTTTTGAGAATCTGAAATTCTATCAGGAAAAATGGGTTGCCAGCAGAATTAGTCGACTAGTGGGTGGTTCTAGTCGACTACAATCTTATATAGTCGACTAATGTTTTGGTATAGTCGACTCCTGCGGCAACAGAGAAGATGGATACATCCAGCTCAACTTCTTAGTCGACTTAACTTTATGGTTAGTCGACTTGGTGCATGTTAGTCGACTAGGCTTTCTGATCTAGTCAACTAGATTAATGTATAGTCGACTAGGTATTCTGATATAGTCGACTGGAGCATAAACAGAGAACAAAGCTACTTCCAGAACACTTTTCAAGTCGACTAGTAATTGGGGTTAGTCGACTTCTACTATTAGTCGACTAAACTTGTGATTAGTCGACTAATAGGATCTTGAGTTTGGCTGTGAGGATACATTGTAAGGGGTAGTTTGCCGATTTGGCTTTCTTACAGTTTTGATAAATAAAATTTACATTCTCCAAAAAAAAAAAAATAAAATGATCAACTCAAAAACAAGAAGTGAAGCCAGATTCCCAATTAAGAGCTCTAAAACTTCTCATCTAAATTTCTCTAGATTAAGAGTTGAGGTACACAATTACCTTCTTACTTGAATGAGAAAAGCCAACAAGTATGAAAGATGCAACTAATATATAGCAATTAGATTGAAGTGCAATGAAAGCAATAACACAAGTGTAAGAAATATGGAAAGAGTAAAGTGAGAGAAATGACAATCGCAAAACAAAAAACTTTTGTTTCGAGGTTCGAGCAACTCGTTCTACATCTCCGCCTTCACTGTGTGAAGGATTTTCACTATCCACTTAGAATCTCCACAAAGAAACTACAATAGTCTACACAAGACCTGGAGTTACAACTCCAATTTTTAATTTTCTACACAAGAGATAACACAAAGCCAATGAAGTTTACAGACTCTTGATGAGCACAAAGATCACAAACTCTCTCTTTGTAACTTTCTAGAATATAAAATGAAAAAATGAAGCTCAATAAGTTTGTGAGAGAGAAAATTCAAATTAAAAAAATGAATTTGAGAGCTTAAAACTTGTAGAAATTGATTTGAAATTTAGTGCTGTTGAACTTGAAAAATAGAATTTTGTTTTTAAACTTTTCTCTTTGAATAAAACTTGATTTTTTTTGAATGAACTTGTAAATACTTATTTTAATCCTCTTGAAATGAACCATATATATATAGACAATAGGTAAAGGTCATTAGAGGAGTAAATCAGAGTATTATGTGGATGATTAGACCCAAAAACTATAAAAATACCTATTGAAAAAAGTCAAAAATCAAGCAGATTTGAAAACTAGTCTTATTGTAGTAGAGACAGGTTGTCGGTAAGTCGGCCAAATGACTGGCAGGCTAGTTCAAACACTAGTCGTTGCCTATCGGTCGACCGAGCTCTAATAGTAACTTAAGATTTTTAAATCTTGTCAGTTGGTTGATCGCCCGTCTACCGAAATTAAAAACTGAGAGCAACAAGGTTTGGCGGTCGACCGGTTGGTCGACCGACTAACATGCGCAAACAGTTTTTCACAAACGGTCGATCGAGTGCTGTGCAATTCCTTTGCACATAGGGAAGTCGACTGGTCGATCGACCAACCCCAAAAACCATTGTAAAGGCTATTTTTGAAATTAAACTCATTTTTAATTAAATTATATATGTATAAAAATAGTTTTGGCAACATATAGGCTGTGAGATACATGTGTATAACTAGTTATAAAAATTTGGGAAAGTATTGAACATGTATCAATAAACATTTTGTAAAACATGTTTAAACACCAAAAACTAAAAACTAGATATTGAAATCTTGTATGTGTGTGTGTATTCTTGAGCATTAATTCAACACCTTACACTTAAACATTCTAAGTTCTTATATTAGTTTTTCAACTCTTCAAATCTCTTTCAAGTGGGCTTCTCCAAAAATCTATTCGTTAATCGTCTGAGGTTGAATCTCTTCCTTGAGTTAACTTGAGTACTTCAACACATTTCTTTTTAGGAAGAATGAATTCTAAATCTTCTTGAGCCCTGAAAAACTTAAAGACACTTGAACTTGATTAGTACCTCATAACTACACGATTTTTGTAATCATCAAAACAAGAAAAACGGTGATTGTAACCTTGAGCTAACGTTATTGCAACCTATGGACTTCAAAACATATAGAGATATAAGATTTCTTCTCAAATTTGGTACATAAAGAATATCTGATAATGCCCTCACAACTCCATCAAATAACTTAATTTTAATTGCTCCAAGACCAACAACCTTACAAGAATTATATCATTTACTGCAAAAGCCATATTTTTTAAACTTGTTTGTATGTAGTAAATAGATCATGTAAGGACTATTAGGATTTTGTCTTATTTTGAAGAGGAGATGATGGTCCAAGAAAATCCAACCCGATTGGAGAAGATGATGACTTGAAGCGAAGAAACAAATGAAGTGGAGCAGATTAGTCGACTATGACTAATACTCAGAATAATCGACAAAACAGTCAATTAGACAAGATACAGAGAGAAAGCATTATATAATAGTTGACTAATAAGTTTTATAAATCGAGTAATAGAAGAGATTAATCGACTAATCTGCTTGATAGGTCAAATAATCAAGGCATTTCTGAAGCGTGAGCAGTTTTCTTTTTTGGCGCGTGCGAGTTTCTTATTTGGAGAAGTATGAATATGATTCTGATTCTATTCAATGAAGATTTATTTTTAAAGATTGAAGGGTCTAAAATTCTTCTAAATCAATAGATCAACTTCTAATAGGATTGATCAAGATTCTTTAAGCATTTAACAGCTAATATCATCTCATAGTCTAAATAAGAGTTGTATTATAAAATCTTATAAATAAACGTTGTAATCCAGTATTGTAAAGTATGAAGAACACTGATTTCTTTGTAAAGAAAAAAGAGGAGTAAAATGAAGTGCATAGAGAGAAGGTATACTCTTATGATTTAGATCTAAATTCAAAGAGAAGAGGAATACTCTTGTGAGATCAAGAGAAAAGTTAGATCTCTTTGTATCAAATTTATTAATAATATTTTCTCAAGTTCTCTTTATGTGGACGTAGGCCAAGTTTGGGCCGAAACAGGTTAAATTCTCATGTTATTATAATTACTATTTTTTTTGTTTAGGTATTGCTAGTTTGCTTTACAATAATTTTCTTCTTGCAAGTATTATCATATTGTCAAATTTTGCAACGTCGATCCCGAGAGTAATAATTGGTATCATAGAGTACTGATTTCGATGCAACAAGGACATATACGAAATGAAGCTCCTGAATCAAAACTCCATAAACTTGATAAGCAAGGTTATGGATTTTAACACCAAATCAATGTCTTCAACTAGTATCCCTACATCTTGAACTGGTTTTTCTTTTGGCTTATCTAACTCCTATGATTTCTCCAATAGCAGCTTATAGATCTCAGTGTGACTTTCTCCCTTACAAAAGTGACACTCATAACTCGAAAAATCCCTTTTCATGACTTTCTACATTCTTTCGCTTTCTTTTCTTCTTGCGATTAAAGCCTTATGATGTGAAGTATTCACACTGTATAAACCTTGATCCATATTTTTTTCTCATCTCATTTGATAAAACTGTAGAAATGACATCTTATAAATTTGTAGAGTCCCTTCTATAAATTAAAGTTGTGACAAGAAACTCAAAAGAGGACAATAAAGAAGCCCACAAAATTAACGTCTCGTCCTCTTCTTTTATTTTAATCTCAATGCTTACTAATTAACAAAATATTCCATTAATAGAATTAAAATGCTCATGGATTGATGTATATTCTTTCATTGACAATTTATATAATTGTTGCTTCAGAAATAGCCGATTTGTCAAAGTTCACCATGTAAAGTTTCTCTAACTTTCTCCTAATTGTAGTGCCGGACTATATCCCAGAATATAGCAGAGAACCTCATCTACAAGACATAATTTTATAGTATTCACAGCTTTCAAATTAAATTCTATCCAATCATCATCTGTCATTGATATAGGTTTTGCCAATTCTCCCTTTAGAGCTTTATACAAATCCTATTAGATCAAAAGATCCCAAACTTTTATCTGTTGTAAACCAAAATTTTTTCTTACATCAAATTTCCCCATCTCAAATGTCATGGTCAAGACTATTTTCTCCATCACGTAGTTGCATGGCCAGAAACTTGCACTCATACCAATTTGTTGTGATAAAGAGAAATTTAAATAAGAATGTAAATCATACAAATATGTAGAAGATTTTCACTGATTTAACTAATCACTTAAAAAAACTAAATTTTACATAAATTCACAAAGTACTCTCATGTAACCTCTCAAAATTGCCAAAAAAACTATCAAAGTGTCATGCCCCGCTTCCTAAAATATGGAGTACTGGTACGTGACGATGGCCAGCAGATACTCACGAAGAGGGAAATCTCTTTCGTGAATACCTTACACTGTAGTAAATGAGCCAAATTCACGCACATATATGCAAAAGATAACCAGAAGTTTCATTTTCATATAAAAGACATGCATCTACAATAGTCTTTTTCTGGATACAAAATTTGAAACATAACAAAGCAGAAAAAGAAAATACATTTTTTGCATGGGGACATCATAAGAAGACAAAATACCAAAATACATAAGATAAGAAATGTCAGACTCACGCTTGGTAGTCTTCCTAGGTTTCTTCGAATAGTGGCTCGTCAGTTTCCTCAAACTCTGATGCTGAAAAATTAAGGTCTATCAGAAGCAGACGAGTAAGTGCACATACGAAAAGAGGAAATAATAATATGGAAATGTGAAAGTAAAGAGGCAATATAAGGAGAGCACTGAAATCAATGAATTATAAATCTGACGGTAACATAAACGGATAGGTAAGATACCAACGAGAGTAATAGAACACTAGATCATGTGAATTAAGGTCATGTATCCATACTACGACACATATATAATGAGCATGAAGCACCCTGGACGAGCAATGTCATATATAATAATCTTTAGGTCACAAGAACACAAAATCACAAGTTAAGAAAGATATAGAAAGTCCAGGAACATCATATAGTCAAGATTATCCATGTCACAAATGATAATTCTAAGTCTAATATGTTTTATTACCCTAATAATGTAGTCATCCTGTGCCCATCCCACAGGACGACTACATATCAAACAAGTGATGCATTAGTTGATCCTGAAAGTAGGGAGAAACAATTTGTTGGCCCGAAGGCCCATCGCTCTAGTTTTGATGATGATTAACTCATATAGTTATAGTACTAATGATCTTATGTTTAATTAGTATTAGATATTTGATCAAGATCTTAATTGGCGTTTAGCTTCAACAAAGGATTTAAAGTCAAAGTTTTGGAGCTAGCACGTGTTGATTCAAGAGCTTGCGCATTAAGATTGCATCAAGTACTCAAGAGGAGTCTAACTCATTGGATCAAAGTTTGGACCAAGTCAAGAAGGAGAAGAAGACCTTCAAGAGAAGATTTCCAAGAAAACTTGTGTCATGTTTGTAAATGTCAAGATTTTAGATAAAATGTAAAGGATAGATTAGTTGGTGGATCGCTCAAGTTCATATACACTCACACACAAGATTTATATGTGTTTTAATAAAAGAGTTTCCATTTTGAAAAATACCGGTTTGATTTTTAAGATTCAAAATATACATGTGTTTTATTAAAACTTATTTTAGAGTTTAATGTCAAAAACATAGATATTTCATCATATATGTGTAGTGGATCATATCCATACACACTAAGCTTCAAAAGTGTTTAGAATATCTTATTTTTGTATTTGGAGAAGTTTTGAAAAAATTATTTTCCAATTTGGAGATTGTTTTTAAAAATACAGATTTTTTTAAGCCAAAATTTTTATATTACAAAAATAGTTCAAAATGTTTGTAACATATTTTGATTTTTACTCAAACATGTTTGTATATCAAAGTATATTAATGAATTTATTTTGTAGAATTTATGAGAATTTATGGGATTTTATTGATGAAAAAAGACCGAGTTTTTAATCCCTAAAAATGTTGGACTGGCCTTCTGCCGATCGACCGGACGGTCGATCGAGCCAGAAGTCGGTTGACCGCTCTGGTTGACCGGTGTGCACAAACGTACACAGTAAGGGCTGGTCGACAGCACAGTCGACCGCCAGAGAGCTTCTGCTCTCTGTAAATGGCCCCAGTCGACCGGACGGTTGACCGCTAGGTCATAGCCCAGTTTACGGTCGACCGGCCAGTCGATTGGTTTTCCCAACGGTCGAAAATCCGACCGTTGGCGGTCGACCGGGCAGTTTGAAAAGTCACCTAGAGGGGGGGTGAATAGGTGACAATGCTAATCAAGGGGCAAATTAAAAATTTAAAGTTACAACAATCACAAGATGAATGCAAGCAAGTAAGTATGACAATGAATATGATGAGCAAGTAATAAGTGCAAGCAAAATAGAGTAAGAATTGCAAGAATGTAAACCAATCGCAAACACAAGGATATGTTATCGAGGTTCGAGCACCCAGCTCTACTCCCCGCCTTCCCCAGAAGGATTCTAGCTACTTCCACTATCACAAAGAACAATTACAATGGAGTACCCAACTCCTACAATCTCAAGAACAAGTAATTATCTTGGTAGTCAAAAGACCACAAACTCTCTCTTTCAAAAATCTCTTCCCTTACAAAGGTCCTTAGAGAATAATGAGTAGAATTGAAGCTCTTTTGTGTGTAAGGAAAAGAACTTGAAATCAGAGAAAAACTTTTGAAAACCCTTCAGAAATTGAGAGAATTTAGCACAAAAACCAAGAACTTTGAAAGCCTTAAACTTTTGAATTTTAGCAATAATAATTGTTGTAACCAATCTCTCCCCAAACACCCCTATTTATAGGAGAGGGGTAGGGTTTAGGGATAAAACATATTTACTGAAGTTTAGGAGGTAATTAGATCAAAATATATCCTTAAACGAATTTTTAAATACAAAAGACAAAAATAAACAGCTCTTAAAAATCTGCCCGTTACTGTTCAAACGGTCGGATCGGTCGACGGGCCGGTCGACCGGCAGTATAAAAATTTGACCGTTATAGTCTGGCGGTCGACCGACCCGGTCGACCGATAAAACCTGTGAGCAAAAAATAATAGTCCGGTCGACCGCCCCGGTCGACCGACAGACGTGCACACGGATACGTGCATCTACCAGGACTTCGGTCGACTGGTCCGGTCGACCGGACCAGACTGACACAGACTCGGTCGACCGACCCGGTCGACCGGATCAGGTCAAAAAGTCAATTTTAAAAAGAAAACAAAGAGGATTTTGATTTTAACAAAATACTTTTGAACAGGGATTAGTATAAAACATAAATATATATCTGTAGGCGAAATCTTGTATGCAAAATATTTTTGTATAATTTATAAGAAATTATTTTGGAATGAGCATGTGCGCAAAAACGTGTGTGATAGAGCTTCAAACCTATCCACTATTCTTTAACAAACTATAAACTGAAAAACAAATTACATGAAGACTTCTTGTGCTATCTTCAAGTCTTTGAGCCATCCAATGCCTTGCTAGTGCCTTCTCTTCTATGATCCTTCCTTGATGTGCAATTTGCCTTCCTTTCTTTGTGGAACTTAGAAGTTCTTGCAATAGCTAAGCGAATGGTCTCTAAACATGGTACAAACCTGAAACTTATCTTAACAAACTTGTTAGTACCAAATAGCTCATATTTGTTTTGTCATCATTAAAACATAAAACAATTTGAGAGTGTAACCTCTTGGGCCAACAATCTCCCCCTTTTTGATGATGACAAAACAAATAGGCTATTAACAAAAATATAGGGTAAGAGAAAACTCCCCCTCAAATTATGCTATACTTAAAACACAAGAATATGCTCTAGAAACTAATAATTGAAATGATGCACCAATTATTGAAACCAACAAACACAATATATAAAACACAAAAATTGCTCTTGATACCAAAAATACCAAAAACAACTAAAACACAAGAATTTATTTAAAACACAAAAATTCATAAAATCAAAACATATAAATTCATATGGAACCAAGACCAAATGAACTTATTTTTGTCCATGTAAACTTATTCTCCCCCTTTTTGTCATACATCAAAAAGGGTTATGAAAAACATGTTTATTCAATAATACAAACATTAAGTTCTCCACAAATAAACGAAAATCTAGCAAAATCAAGAGGTTTAGTGAAAATATCGGCTAGTTGTAAATCCGTGGAAACATAATCAATATCTATATCACCTTTCTCAAAATGATCTCTAAGAAAGTGATATCTAATCTCAATGTTCTTGGTCTTACTATGTTGATTTGCATTTTTGGTCATGTGTATAGTACTAGTATTATCACAAAATATTTTTATATGATCAAAGTGCAAATCAAAATCAAGGAGAGTATGTTTCATCCAAAGGACTTGTGCACAACAAGCCCCCGCGGCAACATACTCCGCCTCGGCGGTTGAGAGAGCTACGGAATTTTGTTTCCTAGAGGACCATGAAACAAGACAATTACCAAGAAATTGACATGTCCCACTAGTACTCTTTCTATCTACTCTACAACCCGCATAGTCGGCATCCGAATAACTAGTCATTGAAAAATCTATAGTCTCCGGATACCAAAGACCCATTCCAATAGTGCCCTTAATATAACGAATAATGCGTTTTACCGCAATAAGATGAGACTCTTTAGGACACGATTGAAATCTAGCACAAAGACACACACTAAACATGATATCCGGCCTACTTGCCGTTAAATATAAAAGACTTCCTATCATGCTTCTATATAATTTAATATCAACATTTTTACCTTGTTCGTCCTTATCAAGCTTGGTTGTAGTTGCCATTGGAGTGTTGCAAGCCTTTGATCCTTCAAGCCCAAACTTCTTTACTAGCTCCTTTGCATACTTGGCTTGGTTAATGAAGGTTCCGTCTTGCAATTGCTTGATTTGGAGTCCAAGGAAGAAATTGAGCTCACCCATTGAAGACATTTCAAATTCAAGTTGCATGACTTTCTCAAAATCCTTGCACAAAAGCTCATTAGTAGATCAAAAATTATATCATCAACATAAATTTGCACAATTAAAATATCATTATTAACATGCTTAGTAAAAAGAGTTGTGTCTACTTTGCCTTTAATGAAATCATTTGAAATGAGAAAACTAGAAAGCCTTTCATACCAAGCCCTTGGAGCTTGTTTCAATCCATACAAAGCTTTATCAAGTTTAAAAACAAAATCGGGATGAACATGATCAACAAAACCGGGAGGTTGAGCAACATAAACTTCTTCATTAATAAAACCATTCAAAAATGCACTTTTCACATCCATTTGAAAAAATTTAAAATTTTTAAAGCATGCAAAAGCTAGTGTCATCCGTATGGCTTCAAGCCGTGCTACGGGTGCAAAGGTCTCCTCAAAGTCAATTCCCTCAACTTGAGTGTAACCTTGGGCCACTAACCTAGCTTTATTCCTAATGATATTTCCGGACTCATCCATCTTGTTTCTAAAGATCCACTTAGTACCAATTATTGGTCTATCGTGGGGCTTAGGAACAAGGTGCCAAACTTGGTTGCGCTCAAATTGATTGAGTTCCTCTTGCATGGCAAGCAACCAATATGGGTCCGTCTCGGCTTCGAGAATGCCTTTGGGTTCAAAATGAGAAATAAAAGCAAAGTTACCACATATGTCATGGAGTTTGGAGCGCGTTGTGACTCCTTTAGATGCATCACCCAAGATGAGCTCCTTAGGATGATTTGTAGCGTATCTCCAAGCTTTAGGAAGCGGTTGAGTGCTTTCCTCCTTATCCTCTTGAACTTCACCAATAGGGTCTAGCTTTTCTTCTTGAGCGGGTGAGTCCTTCAAGGATAGTCTCTCCATGTCTTCACCTAATGGTTCAATCTCTGCAACATTCTCAACAACCACATTAGATTCTTCAAATTTAACATGCATGGATTCTTCTATGGTTTGAGAAGATCTAATGAAAACTCTATATGCTTTGCTAGTAGAGGAATATCCAACAAAGATAGCCTCATAAGCCTTAGCATCAAATTTGCCCAAATTATCCTTAGTATTTAAAACAAAACACTTGCATCCAAAAACTTTAAAATATGCAACATTAGGTTTCTAGAATGATACATTTCAAAAGAAGTTTTGAAGAATTTTTGCATAAATAAATACGATTCGATATATAGCATGCGGTGTTTACGGCCTCGGCCCATAAATATTGAGGGAGGTCATATTCACTTATCATTGTCCTAGCCATCTCTTGAAGTGTTCTATTTTTCCTTTCTACAACTCCATTTTGTTGTGGAGTTTTAGGACAAGACGTTTCATGCTTAATTCCCTTTTCATCACAATAAGTCATGAAGAGTTGGTTAATAAACTCACCACCTCTATCACTCCTTATTCTCAAAATCGGAAAATCCTTTTCTTTTTCAACTCTTTTTCGAAAAATTTTAAAATGAGAAATGGTTTGATCTTTATTTTGTAAAAAGAAAACCCAAGTAAAACGGGAGAAATCATCAACTAAAACAAATGCAAATCTACTTCCATTTAAACTCTTAGTTTTAGTTGGTCCAAAAAGATCCATATGAATTAATTCTAAAGGCCTAGTTGACATGATATCCTTGATTTGTTTAAAGGAAGACTTGGTTTGTTTCCCAAGTTGGCATGCACTACAAATGCGGTCTTTCTCAAAATCCAAGCAAGGTATACCCTTCACCAATTCCTTTGAATTAATCCTAGAAATATGGTCAAAAGATGCATGTCCTAATCTTCTATTCCAAAGCCAAGAATTTTCATCAAAAGCATTCAAGCATTTAGTAGAACAATCTAAATTAAGCATGTCAATAATATAAACATTATTATCACGAAAACCGGTAAGAATACAATCATTAGATTTAACATCAAAAATCTTACAAGAAGTATCATCAAATACAACTTTAAGTCCACGATCACAAAGTTGGCTAATGCTAAGCAAATTATGTTTTAAACCATCTACTAAAACAACATTCTCTATAATAGGAGATGAACCAATTTGAATATTACCAATACCGATGATGGTGCCTTTGGAGTCATCCCCGAAGGTGACGGTGCCACCTTCCATGTACCTTGATAGGGTTGTGAAGTTATTGATATCCCACGTCATGTGTCTCGAACAACCACTATCAAGGTACCACCGCTCCCTACGTCTTGGAGCCTTGGTGTGTACCTACATCAAACATTTTAGGACTTGATTTTGGTACCCACATTTTCTTGGGTCCATGAGGGTTAGAACCATTAACCCAAACAAGATTATTTGAACTATGCAATTTATCATAACAAAATTTAGCTAAATGTCCATTTTTGCCACAATAAGTACATCTATACACTCTACCATATCTAAAAGCATAGTGAGTGTGTGATTTGTGAGCATGGGCATTGTGAGCATGAAAAGATTTAGCATGAGAAGTATTATTTGAAGTGTGAGCATGTGAAATTTTAGCATGAGAATCTTTAACATGAGAAGTGTGCTTTTTGGAAAACTTTTCTTCAAGCTTCTTGGTGTTAAAAGCACAATCTTTCAAAATCTTTTCAAAATCAACCATTTTGATTTTTAAGGAAGAAATTTCTTTATTATCAACAATAGGGGTTTTACCCTTGCAAGAAATCTTATAAGCGTCAAATTCATTTTGAATAGAAACAAGATTGGAAGAATGATCATCTTTTTCTTTTGAAACCAAAGCAAGTTGATTTTTAAGAAAAGCAACTTCTTTTTGTAATTTAAAGCATTCAAGTTTCTTATTATCATAAGTTTCAGAAAGTTCTACAAAGGCATGAACTAGAACTTCCTTACTTAGTTCATCATCTTCATCATCAAGGGATTGAGGGGTTACCTTAGGTATGTTTGCCATGAAACACATATTAGCTTGATCCACCTCCTCTTCGGACTTGCTTTCCGAATCCCATGTTGCTTTGTAGGCTTTCTCTCTCCTCCGGTTTCTTTGGCTTGAAGGAGGAAGTCATCTTCTTCTTGAACTCCGGACAATCCGCCATGATATGTCCGGGTTTGCGGCAATTGTAGCATATGATCTTCCGCTCCTCTTTGCCTTCGAATTTTCTCCGGAAGTTGAACTTGTTCTTTCGGTACAACCTCTTGACATTCCGCACAAGTAGAGTTAGCTCCTCATCTTCTTCTTCGTCTTCATCATCGTCATCATTGGTGGAAGAAGTCTTAAAGGCAATGGATTTCTTCTTTGAAGTAGTGGCCTCTTCTCTTGCCTTCTTCTCCATCTCATGGGTCTTTAGGTTCCAATGAGACTAATGATGTCCATCTCGTCCTTGTCGTTCAACTCCTTTAAGGTGGTGGCCTTGATCTCCCATGAAGAAGGAAGAGCCCGTATCACTTTGCGCACCTTTTGATCGTTGGAGATGACGTCACCTAATGAAGAAAGACCATTTGTAATTTTAGTGAAACGAGTAATCATACAATCAATGGATTCATCATCAAGCATTTTAAATGATTCATATTGAGACCTCAAGAGATCTATCTTAGCTCTCTTGACTTGTGAAGTCCCTTCATGTGTGACCAACAAGTGTTGCCAAATCTCATAGGCGGATTGGCAATGAATTACCCGTGTAAGGTCATCCTCATTCAAGGCGGTTAATAGGGAATTTTGGGCTTTGGAGTTAGCCTCATATTCTCTAAAGTTAAAGTCGGTCCAAGTGCTCTCATCACTATCGGGTGCTACGTAGGGTTTGGTCAAAGACTTAGCCACTAAACTACCTAGTGATTGCAAAAGGATAGTCATCCTAACCTTCCAAATAGGGAAGTTGAGTCCATCAAATTTAGGTGGGGTTTTAATGTTGTCGGCTATGTTTACTAGTGTATGAATGGATGAATGAAAATGTTGATTAGCAATATTTTAAGGATCTCTCTATGGATGTTAAGCCAAACCTAGAGTTCAAGCTCTGATACCAATTGAAAAGTCACCTAGAGGGGGGGTGAATAGGTGACAATGCTAATCAAGGGGCAAATTAAAAATTTAAAGCTACAACAATCACAAGATGAATGCAAGCAAGTAAGTATGACAATGAATATGATGAGCAAGTAATAAGTGTAAGCAAAATAGAGTAAGGATTGCAAGAATGTAAACCAATCACAAACACAAGGATATGTTATCGAGGTTCGAGCACCCAGCTCTACTCCCCGCCTTCCCCAGAAGGATTCTAGCTACTTCCACTATCACAAAGAACAATTACAATGGAGTACCCAACTCCTACAATCTCAAGAACAAGTAATTATCTTGGTAGTCAAAAGACCACAAACTCTCTCTTTCAAAAATCTCTTCCCTTATAAAGGTCCTTAGAGAATAATGAGTAGAATTGAAGCTCTTTTGTGTGTAAGGAAAAGAAATTGAAATCAGAGAAAAACTTTTAAAAACCTTCAGAAATTGAGAGAATTTAGCACAAAAACCAAGAACTTTGAAAGCCTTAAACTTTTGAATTTTAGCAATAATAATTGTTGTAACCAATCTCTCCCCAAACACCCCTATTTATAGGAGAGGGCTAGGGTTTAGGGATAAAACATATTTACTGAAGTTTAGGAGGTAATTAGATCAAAATATATCCTTAAACGAATTTTTAAATACAAAAGACAAAAATAAACAGCTCTTAAAAATCTGCCCGTTACTGTTCAAACGGTCAGATCGGTCGACCGGGCCGGTCGACCGGCAGTATAAAAATTTGACCGTTATAGTCTGGCGGTCGACCGACCCGGTCGACCGATAAAACCTGTGAGCAAAAAATAATAGTCCGGTCGACCGCCCCGGTCGACCGACAGACGTGCACACGGATACGTGCATCTGCCAGGACTTCGGTCGACTGGTCCGGTCGACCGGACCAGACTGACACAGACCCGGTCGACCGACCCGGTCGACCGGATCAGGTCAAAAAGTCAATTTTAAAAAGAAAACAAAGAGGATTTTGATTTTAACAAAAATACTTTTGAACAGGGATTAGTATAAAACATAAATATATATCTGTAGGCGAAATCTTGTATGCAAAATATTTTTGTATAATTTATAAGAAATTATTTTGGAATGAGCATGTGCGCAAAAACGTGTGTGATAGAGCTTCAAACCTATCCACTATTCTTTAACAAACTATAAACTGAGAAACAAATTACATGAAGACTTCTTGTGCTATCTTCAAGTCTTTGAGCCATCCAATGCCTTGCTAGTGCCTTCTCTTCTATGATCCTTCCTTGATGTGCAATTTGCCTTCCTTGCTTTGTGGAACTTAGAAGTTCTTGCAATAGCTAAGCGAATGGTCTCTAAACATGGTACAAACCTGAAACTTATCTTAACAAACTTGTTAGTACCAAATAGCTCATATTTGTTTTGTCATCATTAAAACATAAAACAATTTGAGAGTGTAACCTCTTGGGCCAACACGGTTGACCGGGCGGTTGGCCGACAACAGGATTTTCCTGCTGAGTTGTCCCCAACGGCTAGTTTTTGGAGGCTCATATATTGTGGATCCTTTGAGCTGTTTTGCACAAGATTTTAAGAGAGTTTTTGCGCTAGTTTTTCCTACCTATCTCAGTGCTTATCTCCACTTGTTTTAGAGCTAAAACTTTCATATCAAAAGGAGAGGTTTTTAAGAGTGTTTTGAAAAAGAGATTTCTTAAGTTTTTCACCACCAAATCAATCCTTGTTTTCTCACACACACTTGAGCTATCCATTACTATATCAATCCTATAGGGATCTTTGTTGTGAGAGTATTTTAGGTGATCAAAGTGTTGTGATTACCAAGGTGTTCATCTTTATATTTGAGAAGGCGGACTTGTGAGTTCGCGTTGTTTCGAGTTCTAGTGAGAGTTCGATGTAGAGGTGCGGCCTTGGCAAGCTAGTGCGCTTGCGGTGTGTAGTTCTTGCGGGAACAAGAGAGGGGCTAGTGAGTCCAAGGAGTTCTAGTGTGAACTCGTTGTAGGTGTTGCGGCACCAAGTGATCCGGTTGGATCGATTCTAGTGAAAATCATTAATAGTGTTGAAGGCGGGGACGTGAGCAAGGGTGCTTGAACCTCAAAACAAGTCTCCTGTGTTTGCGATTGCTCTCTCTATCTCTCACTTGTTTTTATATCTTGCATACTCTTATTGTTCATATTCATTACTTGCTTGATATACTTGTGCTTATTTTGATATATGCTTGGGGATTGTTTGCTCACACTTGTATTCAACCAAGAGAGTCATAACGACACCTCAACTCTTATCTAGAGGAATCTTGAGGAGATAGTTCAGAACCCTTCACCGGGAATTCGACTGCACTCTTGTATTATACTTAGTGTGTTTAGCTTAATAGTCTTTAGTTTGCATAAATAATTTTAATTCCGCATTAATTCATCATTAGATTAGCTAGTCACCTATTCACCCCCCTCTAGGAGATTTCAATTGTTATCAGAGCTTGGTACTCTTGATTTGGGTCTAGCAACCTAGAGTTAAAGATCCTTATTTTTGGCTAATCACAATATTTATACACACACATGGATTTCATGTCACCTCCCATGTTTGATATTCTTAACATCCAAACTTGGAAGGTTAAGATGTCAATATACCTCAAAGCCCTAAGTATTCATGTTTATTTTGCCACTATTAAAGATTCATATTGTTTAAATGGCAAAAATCTTGAGGCTAATGCAAAAGCCATCCATGCATTAAAAAGTACCCTAAATGATGAATATTTATCTAGGGTTGCTAATTTGATTCGGCTTTTGTAGTATGGAACACTATAGTCTCCCTTGGCGAACAAAAGTAATACTATGCGGGGAGTGACTCAGATGATGGAAGTGATGCTTTCAACTTGTGCTACATGGTCTAGGGGGATAACCCCCTTGAGGTAAACTCTGAATCCAGCTAGAAGTGTATGATGAACTTGAATCTTTTTGTCAATAACTTCTTGAAAAATATGATTTGCTTAAAAAGGACAATAATAAATTGAAAAAGAATAACACTTCTTTGTTAAAAGAAAATGACTCTCTTAAAAATAAATTTGCATGTATTTCAAAAGAAAATGATATGTTGAAAAAGGATAATATTTCCTTGACTTCTAAATTAAATGATTTTTGTGAAGAAAATACTTCTTTAAAAAATAAAATCATTTTTGTGGAAAAAGAAAAAGAGATTGCTTTGGATGAAAACAACTCTTTGAAAAGAAAATTTATTACAAAAGAAAATGAAAATATTTCTAAAAAGAAAAAGAGTGTTGATTCTCATTCTCACCATGCTTTTCATGCTACTATTAATAAAAATGAGATTCAATTTTTGAAAAATAGAATAGATTATTTGAGCTCAACTTTGAGCAATTATGCATTTAATCATAATGATTGGAAACCTTGTTTCAAAAGAAACAAACTCCACATGTTCATGCACATCACCCATGGCACACATATGAACACTTTGCACATCATGATCACACTCACTCTCATGTGCATTCTAGAGTGTACAAATGTACACATTGTGCCTGCAAAGGCCATTTAGTAAAGTTTTGTTTTGATAAGATAAATCATATTAATTTTGCTAATAAAAATGTTTGGGTTCCGAATAATGTTAACCCCGTGGACCCAAAATAAAATGGCTACCAAAATTTTACCGCTTGTGTTTGATGTAGGTGTGGGCTCTCATAGGTCATGAGAGAATTGGTGCCTTGGTGGTGGATGCATGGGCTAGATGGACATACAATTGATGCATCACTATCAAGGAAGTTTGGTGGGAGGAGCACCATGGTTTGGAGATATAGAGATGTGCCCTAATGGTTTCGGTAACTATCTCTAACTTCTTATTTGTTTACATACTTTTAGATTATTAATTTTTAGCTTATTTTTCATAATTGTTAGTAAATGACATGTTATTTAGACTTATGACATACATGTATAGTAATTGAGATACACCCATGTTCATATGGATTCATATTTTGTGTTCTCATTTTAGTTTAGCTATTGTGTATATCATTACTCTAAAACATGTGCATTTATCTTAATAATCATACTTGTTTATGATTTTGCACTTCATATTTTGATTACATGTTTAAATGTAAATTTCATTAAGACTTGTGTATATACTTGTACAAGTAGTGAGCAACAATTGATTCTTATATGTTTGTACTTCATTGCTCATTTATTCTCATTACATGTACATGTATAACCTAATTTTGATGATTCCCTTATTTACACTTATTTTTATATTCTTATATATGTTTGCTTCATGTATATGTAATTTCTGTTCAAAACTAATAAATTTACATGTATACCCTTGAGTCACTTGCCTCATGTAAATACTATTATGGACTCTTTTGTGTTTGGGATATGTATGCATATTTTTAGTTTTGATAAAACATACATATACCTTGAAGTTTATTTTTAAATAAAAAATTAATTTTTATAATTTTCATGTTTTTGATAAAAGAAATTAATGCCTATTTTGAACTTTATTGATTACTTTCATAAAAATACTATTCACATGATTCTTGTGCACTCACACTTCATTTGTTTACTCATGACATTATTTTCATGAGAATTTTTGAGTTTGAGTGTTAATTTTTGTGTATTTAATATGATTCATGAGATACATATGATTTGCTTTCATATTTGAAGGATCTTTAACTAATTTTTCAAAAATTATTTTAACTAGTTATTTATTCTTCAATAGGTAGAGTTTTCAAATTTTACAAAATATTTTCAAACATTTATTTTTGAAAACCCCTACCAGCCCTTTAAGGGCGGATGGTTGGGTGACCATGCCTTGTATGCTCTATTTGAAAAACTTTTATCATGTACATGAATAGGGTGGATAGTTAAGAGTTATACATATAAACTTCTTGAAATTCTATTTTTATATACTTATATATGTTTTTTTATATATGTATGCTTCAAATTTCAAATAATATTAATTTCAATTGGTATTTTCATTTTCATACATATATATGATTTGATTGTGCTTGATTTACAATATCCTTACATGTTTAAAGCACAAATTATGTTTATGCTAAGCTTGACTTAAATCTTGATTTCAATTGGTATCTCAATTGGTATTTTAATGAGCTTATACATTATTTTCAATTGGTATTTCAATTGATATCAAAATATACTTCATATTTTACCTTTTAATTGATATCAAAATTTACAATCTACATCAATTGGTATCAATATTTTTCAAATTCAATTGGGTTTCAATTTTAATTGGTATCAAAATTTACAAATATTTCAATATCAATGGGTATCAAAAATTTTCAATTTCAATTGGTATCAAAAAAGTTTTACCTTGTTTTTGGTATCAAAATTTATCATATATTTCAATTGGTTTCAAAATATAAATTATTTTACTTTCATTGGTATCATGTTTCAAAAATCTTCAATTGGTATCTTAAACTTTTGTTTTTTTCAGTGCTACCAAAATTTTATTTTAAGAAATTTTAAAGTTTTGCTTTAAGCATTATCAAAATTTTGTTCAAAATTTGTTGATATGTATTGCCTATATGCAAGGAGCGCTTAACATCTCTTCTAAATATAGATTCATGTTGAGTGTATCTTATATTGAGGAGGTTGACATCTCTTCTTTATGTGGTACACGTGTGTAGGGGGAGTTTAATATCTTCACTTATGCATTGTATATTATACTTTATGTGAGTTAGGATTTTGTCAGCCCTTCTTCATGTAATGCATGTATGCAGGGATGCTAACTTACCGTCTTCCTCTTCATGAATGTATATCGCATATATATATATATATATATATATATATATATATATATATATATATATATATATATATATATATATATATATATATATATCTTTATTATTTGATTTGTTTTTCACCCCTTTGTTGATGATTGACAAAAAGGAGGAAAATGATTTTGAGTTTATATATGCATATTTAGAAATTGAGTTTATACATATATTGAGTCTATGCATGTTCTATATTTTAAGTTTACACAAAAAGGGGAAGAAAGATTTTGCAAGTTTGATGAGTTTTATGCCTGCTTATCTCCTTGTGTATGCATACATGTTTGTTTAATTCAAGAGCTTTCATTGCATATCTATTTGTTTATTGCTATGCATGAGTTAAGGGGGAGCTTTTATGAAGCTTAAATTTAATCTATGCATATATAACTCCTTGAGTTTTATCATCATAAAAAAGGGGGCGATTGTTGGCCCAAAGGCCCATCACTCTAGTATTGATGATGATTAACTCATGTAGTTATAGTACTAATGATCTTGTATTTAATTAGTATCAGATATTTGATCAAGATCTTTGTAATACCCCGTTCCTGGAATACGTACTTAGTTACGTGTTCAGATTTCCGATCGTATTTTTTGATTTATTTCCTGTATTTATTTTGTATTATGAATTATTTGTACGATTTTTTGTTTTGGATCTGGATCCCCGGATTCGGAGTCAGGCCTGGTCTGAACCGAGAACCCGATCCTAGTATATTATTCAATTTAGTCTTTCCAGTATTCTGATTTGACCGATTTCAGTTCCAAATATTGTTTTTCAATATATAAGGTTTTCTGTGATTTTCTGGATTTTTCTCGGATTAAATTGAATTTCTTCAATCGGTGTCGGCCAGTGCCGCTGACCGATTCCCGGATTTTTAATTCTCAAACTGTTTGGAATTTCATGATGGTCCTTTAGACTTTATTTCTCGGAATCATATTTTCTGCCTATATTCTTTTTCTGAGAGTTTTATGATTTTATGGAAATTCTTTCGGAGTCGGTAAATCACAGATTCCGGGATTTTTAACTTTAAAACTATACAGTATTTCTTTGAACGGATTTCGCTATTGGTCTTTATATGTTATTCTTGATTTTTGGTTAAATTTTCAGATCATTCAGAGGTACTTGAATTTCGGGCATTTTTCCAATATTTGCAAATTCCATTTTCCACCTAGGCTGCCACCTCATTTCCCACTCACATCCTCACCTAACCCCACTAACTCTCCCTCCTTCCCTTAGCCGGCCAAGTGGCCAAGGAGGTGACACCTCATGTCCCCTTTTACACAAAGCTCCCTTTCATTTACACAAATTCCATCTCACTTCACAAAACCCCCCATCATATAAATTCTATTCTTTTGCAAATAAACCTTTTCTTCCTCCTTTACTCCAACAAGAGAAATCCCCCAAAATTCCCTCTCATCTCCTCCACCAAACCCTAGCTTCAAGGACCCATCTCTAGGCTTCAAGATCTCATCTAGGGCATCACAAGGACTCCATCTTCAACCTCCAAGCTCCAAGGCAACTCCAAGCTTCAACCTCCTCCACTTCAAGCTCCAACAACTTGTGGGTTCAAGCCATCTTCTTCCTCTTGGATCAAGCCCCAAATCCAACCCCTCCATGTGAGTACCTTACTCACCAAGACCTAGATAGTTTCCTAATTACTTGTATTAGCAATTCTTACACACTAGTTTCTATAAAAATCCCACCTTTAGGTCATCAAGAACTAAATCTAAGCTTTCCATATAAAATTATCTTCTCACCAAGTCTAGACTATTATTTGTGTACTTGTATAGATAGATCAGGTCCCCCAATACCATAAAAAAAATCCTACCTTTAGGCTATTAGAACAACCCCCATAAAAATCTGATTTTTCTGCCCTAATAATACAATCTGTTATTGTCTGTCCAAAACTGAAACCAGAATCTTGGGGTTTCTTTCGTAAGGATATTCAATGAGGAATAGGTCATGTAATATACCGTTAGAAAGCTAATCGAGTCTGCTTTCCAACGGTTCATACCATGTCATCATCGGATACCTGTAACTTAAGGTATGACTGAAACATTGAAGGTTGGTCAAAACTGTCATGCTGCAGAATTCAGCACAGCTGATAGGTTTTTGAATTTCTGGAGCAGTTTGGTTAATCAAAACCTATCATGTAATAGGTCATTGGAAAGGTAGTGGAGTCTAGTTTCTAATAAATCTTTCCTCGTTCTATTCCTATACGTAGAATGAAAGTTATCATAAAAACTCCGTTGGTTACACCACTTACACTCCATAAATTGTTATCATGTATCCCCATGTTAGGACTTGTTGATTGATGCATATGTGCTGTTTTAGTCTTGTCTCATGCTTCATACTTGTATTGTATAATATGTTTCACGATGAATCTTATGTTTGGGTCATGTGATTGAACCTTGTACCTAATAACCTATTTCTTGTAGTATATCACTCTAGTCACTCATCTTGTCATGTTTATGTATGCCCATGCTATTACTTGTCTTATTTTTATACTTGTACATTGCCGTGATATTATTACTTCCCTATTTTATAACATGCGTGGCAGACCCTTCGAGGTCGTTGAACCTTAAGTCGTATCTATGTTTCCACTTGCATTACCTTAACATAACTTCGTCGGTTAACTATCTTCTTTTAACACATGTATATCACACAACACATAATATGTTACCACTTGACCCACTGGCATGCTACCCCCTTGTTAGACCCTCTTGTTATGTCATGATTGATCCGGCCCATTATACATTTATGGTTATGTTTTATTGTTTACTGTACATCACCTCTTTGTCATGCTATCCCTTAAACCAAGCATGATACACTTGACTTTATGATTATCTTATTTACGGGAACCTTGCCTTGTTTTATGGAACTAAGTGCCACACCGTCCAATGGTGGGGGCCACCTCTAGAATCCACTCCCTCAGAACAAAGTGCCACATGGAACAAAGTGCCACACCACACGGTGGGGGCCACCTCTTGAGACCCATGGGGGCCACCTCTTGAGTCTGTAGGGCTATTACTATCATGTTCACTTTCCCGTAAACTGATAATCCTTAATAAGCTACAACTTGTATGGGTATGGGAGGAAGTGATGGATGCCGGAATGATATCTCGCTTATAGCTTGGGAATATGTTACATGATTACTTCTACGTACCTCTATAAGTGTAGATGATTATCTTGCTTATAGCCTGGGAATATGTTACCTGATTACTTCTACGTACCTCAATAAGAAGAGATATCAGTTCTCCATCTACTTCCGATAACGAACCTCGAATAGCTTATATATGGATGTATGTGAGTTGGGATCGATACCGAGACACATACCTAGATATATGAGTTAGGCGAGTAATAATAATAATAATAGGTTCAGTTATAGCTATTGTTATGATTATTGTGCTTGCTATAGTTCCTGTTATGACACATGTTACATTATGACTCCTTCCTTTACTTGTAGAGATTCCAGTGACGATTCCGGATTGTTGACTTATGTCTTCCTCAGTATGATTCATGTCTTTCTTGTCTAGTATTCACGTTATGATTATCGCATGATTTGCAATTCTGATTCTATATGCTTGGGATTGCGGTAGTATGAGACAAGGGTATATTTATGAGGGTTTCCTTGTTTGGATTATTCCTTCGACGTACTAGTCTCATAGGACCGTAACTTAAGCATATACAATCACTTTAGCTCGTAGTTAGCATTACCTTGGATTTCCCGTTTCATGATTATTATATTATACCGTTATTATATTCTATACTCGTGTTTTGACCCTTCTCATGTCTCTTAGCCACTTGGCTTGCAGTTCATTTATTATTATATGTCTTGACCCTTTGGATTTGCACATTCAGGTTCTGTAGCTAGATCGGAGTGGAGTTGTCCACCGTAGATCGAGCCACCCTTAGCGAGCAGGCATCCTAGCTCCAGCTCCTTGTGCCTGACTTCTTTTGACTCACGGGATCCCCATCCTACTCGTGAGCTCTTTTGTACTTTTGATGTATATTTTACTTTTGGACTTGTATGATAAGGGACACATGTATCATGTAATGTTTATCATACTGCGATGACTTTGTATTGTACCTTTATGTTGGCATAGATACGTGTGTATACCACGCTTTGTGTTGCACTCTGATCATTTCTTGTTGTACTTTTGCTTAGCGTATATACGTGGGGGCTTCTCCGGACCTACGTATATACGTCGCAGTGACGTCCCCGTATCTGTGGAATCGGGGCGTTACAATCTTAGTTGGTGTTTAGCTTCAACAAAGGATTTAAAGTCAAAATTTTGGAGCTAGCATTTGTTGATTCAAGAGCTCGCGCATCAAGATTGCATCAAGTACTCAAGAGGAGTCTAGCTCATTAGATTAAGGTTTGGACCAAGTCAAGAAGGAGAAGTAGACCTTCAAGAGAAGATTTTCAAGAAGACTTGTGTCATGTTTGTAAGTGTCAAGATTTTAGATAAAATATAAAGGATAGATTAGTTGGTGGATTGCTCAAGTTCTTATACACTCACACACACGATTTATATATGTTTTCGTAAAAGAGTTTTCGTTTTGAAAAATACCGGTTTGGTTTTTAAGATTCAAAATATACATGTGTTTTATTAAAACTTATTTTAGAGCTTAATGTCAAAAACATAGATATTTCATCATATATATGTAGTGGATCATATCTACACATACTAAGCTTCAAAGGTATTTAGAATATCTTATTTTTGTATTTGGAGAATTTTTGAAAAAATCGTTTTTCAATTTGGAGATTGTTTTTGAAAAATACAGATTTTTTTAAGCCAAAATTTCTATATTACAAAAATAGCTCAAAATGTTTGTAACATATTTTGATTTTTACTCAAACATGTTTGTATATCAAAGTATATTAATGAACTTATTTTTGTAGAATTTATGAGAATTTATGGGATTTTATTGAAAGAAAAAGACCGAGTTTTTAATCCCTAAAAATGTTGGAGTGGCCTTCTGCCGATCGACCGGACGGTCGACCGAGCCAGAAGTCTTTTGACCGCTCCGGTCGATCGATGTGCACAAACGTCATAGCAAGGGCCGGTCGACCGCCAGAGAGCTTATGCTCTCTGTAAATGGCCCTAGTCGACCGGGCGGTCGACCGCTAGGTTATAGCCCAGTTTACGGTCGACCGGCCAGTCGACCAATTTTTCCAACGGTCGAAAATCCGACCGTTGGCAGTCGACCGGGCGGTTGACTGACAGCAGGATTTTCCTGCGAGTTGTCCCCAACGGCTAGTTTTTGGAGGCATATATATTGGGGATCCCTTAGGCTGTTTTGCACAAGATTTTAAGAGAATTTTTGGGCTAGTTTTTCCTACCTATCTCAGTGTTTATCTCCACTTGTTTTAGAGCTAAAACTTCTATATCAAAAGGAGAGTTTTTCAAGATTGTTTTGAAAAAGAGATTTCTTGAGTTTTTCACCACCAAATCAATTCTACTTTTCTCATACACATTTGAGCTATCCATTGCGATATCAATCCTATAGGGATCTTTGTTGTGAGAGTGTTTTAGGTGATCAAAGTATTATGATCACCAATGTGTTCATCTTTATATTTGAGGAGGCGGACTTGCAGGTTCGCGTTGTTTCGAGTTCTAGTGAGAGCTTGGTGTTGAGGTGTGGCCTCAGCAAGCTAGTGTGCTTGCGGTGTGTAGTTCTTGCGGGAACAAAAGGGTCTAGTGAGTCCAAGGAGTTCTAGTGTGAACTCGTTGTAGGTGTTGCGGCACCGAGTGATCCAGTGGGATCGATTCTAGTGGAAATCCTTCATAGTGTTGAAGGCGGGGACGTAGAGCAAGGGTGCTCGAACCTCGAAACAAATCTCCCGTGTTTGCGATTGCTCTCTTTATCTCTCACTTGTGTTTATATCTTGAATTCTCTTATTGTTCATATTCATTACTTGCTTAATATACTTGTGCTTATTTTGATATATGCTTGGGGATTGTTTGCTCACACTTGTATTCAACCAAGAGAGTCATAACGACACCTCAACTCTTATCTAGAGGAATCTTGAGGAGATAGTTCAGAACCCTTCACTGGGAATTCGGCTGCACTCTTGTGTTATACTTAGTGTGTTTAGCTTAATAGTCTTTAGTTTGCATAAATAATTTTAATTCCGCATTAATTCATCATTAGATTAGCTAATCACCTATTCACCCCCCTCTAGGTGATTTCACAGTTCACTGTACTCAGGTATTATGTAACATGCAATAACAGGAGCGCGCATAAATAACAATATCACGTGTGGCATTTAAACCCATAAGAGATCACCCTTCCAAGCATACCTCCCTATATTTCCCCTGCTATAGTCTTCTCCAGTAACCTCAGCTTGGTTAACTTTATTAATCAATGAAGTGCAAGATAATGTGTGACTCAGCGTGATAAAATTAGGGATCAGTATCAACAGTATCAATGTCAAATAGTGATTACAATACATATCAAAATTTTAGGAAACGAGAAAATGGTGACAACATTGAGTGACAAATACATAATAGTATAAGTGATGCCAGTGTATTAGAATATAAACATAATCATAAAACAGTAATCATGAGATAGGGTGACATCAATTTAATTTGTATAATATTTACTAATTTATAGTTATACTTGAATGATCGTTTATGTAACAAACATCCTACGCATGCATGTCTTACAGTATACATGATAAGGGAAGGATATGGGAATTGAGATCGGAAAGGAATTTATAAACTAACAAAGGAATACAGAGGAGAGAGAATATGTGTACTTTTCCGATGTCATTGGAATCTGAATTTCTGTAACTGCAACCGGCTTTGGTTAAAGTTCGTAGTTTAATTATTACAAGAATTAATTAGAGACTTGACATGTTCTTATTCAGTGATAAGTTAAATGAGAATGTAATTTTTGTTGGCCCAGAGGCCTTTAACCTTAGTTTTGATAATGACTAACTTATGTAGGTTAGTTTATTAATGTCTTGTGTTTAATAAGTTTCAGATATTGATCAAGATCTTATTAGGTGATTAGCTTCAACAAAGAATTCAAATCCAGTTTTGAAACTAACACATGTTGATTCAAGAGCTCGCCCGTCAATATCGCATCTAGCACTCAGTTGGAGTTAAGCTCATTTGGATTGGATCAAGTCTTAGTGAAGATGAAAATCTATATGAAGACCTCGGTTTGTTTTAAGTTAGCTCTTGTTTTTAGATTTTGTGTAAAGATATAATAGTCTTGATATGCTCAAGTTCACACACGCACAAGTTAAAATAGTTGTTGGTTTCAGTTTAATCAGTTTTGGATTTTCAAAGTATATATCTTTAGTTTTCATGAATAGATTTCATCTGAAGTAGTTTACATGGTTTATATGTATAGTGGATTCATTCATATACATTGTATGGTTCATAATGTTTAGAAACTTACTTTGATGTATATCTAATTCATGATTTTAAGTTTTGCTTTCAACAAAACATAGTTTTGGATTTAATGTCAAAAATATAGATATATCTTTTATATGTGTATTAGATTCTATTCATACACACTATGTTTCAAAGTATATCTATATCATATGTTTATATTTATACAAGTTTTGGAGAAAATGAATTTTCATTTCAAAATCTATGTTTTGAAAAATACTGTTTTGGTATAAAGCTCAATTTCTATATCAAAAAAATAGTTCATATTGTTTGTAATATGGATTGATCTTTGATCAGACATATTTGTATTTTAAGTGCTTACATGAACTTATTTTTGTGAATTTTATGTGATTCTATGGGTATTTAAAAGGCCAAGTTTTCAAACCCTAAATCCTAGTCTGAGCCTGCTGGCGGTCGACCAAGCGGTCGACAGGATCAAAGCTCGGTTGACCGAACGGTCGACCGATGTGCACAGACGTGCACAATTTGCCTTAGCCTAGGGCCGATCGACCAGACGGTCGACCTATCCAGAGAGCTTGCTCTCTGGATCTAGCCCTAGTCGACCGTACGGTCGACTGACCTGAGAGTTCACTTTCTGGTTTTGACCTCGATCGATCGCCGATGCAAATTGCCTTGGGTCAGTCGACTGGCCGGTTGACCGACAGCCCCAATGGTCAGAAATCTGACCGTTGGCCGGTTAACTAGGCGGTCGACCGACAGGTCAGTTTTGACCTGACATGAACCCCAATGGCTATAATTTGGATCCCCTATAAATATGAGTTCCTTTGACCAGTCTTAACTAAGATTTTTGAGAGAAGAAAATTTTCTCATTTTCTTAAGGGCTTTCAGCAAGTTTTCTAAAAAAGTTTTTATGCCAAAATTCTCTTATCTTTATTTGTTTCAATGTTTTTGAAAAATCAAAGAAAACCAGTGTTTAAGAATTCTAGTTTTGTTCTTCATTTCTTTATCTATCAAGAAGTTTTTCCCAAGAGTCTTTCTTTGTGTTTTCTTTTTCAAAACACTTTGTTTTCCTCATACTCAATCTATATGATCTTGTTTTTATGAAAAAATTATTTGTGATCTTTCATGATCACCAAGAGAGAGTTTGTGATCATTGGATCACCAAATTGTAAACTTTTTCTTTGCTTTGCCTTTGTGCCTTGCCTCTTGTGTAAAGGTATTTGTATTAGAGAGAAAAATTGTGTACTCCCGGTGTTGAGTTATAATTCCACGGTGGATGTCTCTTTATGGAAGGTCTTACGTGGATATAGTGAAAATCCTTCTATGTGAAGGCGGGGATGTAGAGCAGTGGCTCGAACCTCAAAACATATCTTGGTGTTTGCGTTTGATTCACTGTTTCTCAACTCTATCTCTCTTATATCTTGTATTGCTTTACATTGTTCATATTCATATGCTAGATATTATTTTTGTGTGTCCACACTTGTGTTGAACCAAGAGAGCTTTTAATAGCACCTCAACTCTTAGTTTAGAGAAATCTCGAGGAGTAGCTCCAGAGCTCTTCACGGAGAATTCGGACTCACCCTTGGTTATACATAGTGTATTAGTAATTAAGTTTTAAATTCTGCATCATTTGCCTTAGATTAGCTAGTACACCTATTCACCCCCTCTAGGTGTATTTCAATTTGTATCAAAGCTTACGCTCCTAATATTCGTTTAAGCACCTAGAAATGAGATCCTTAGATAGCTAATTTAGATTTGCATTTGCACACATATTGTTTGTACACTTATAGATTTCCTTGCCCCTCCCATGCATGATGTTCCAACATCAATATGTGAAAGCTTAATGAGTGCATATCTTAAAGCCTTAGGATTGTATGTTTATCTTGCCGTTACTAAGAAATCCTATCTTGATAATGACAAGTACTTTGAGGCTAATACACAAGCCTTCGAGGCACTTAGGCGCATACTAAGCAAAGAAGATCTTTTTATTGTTTCTCATTGTGATTTCGCTTTTGCAGTATGAACACATTGACTTCTCCCGAGGTACAAACGGCAAACTATGTGGAGAAAGAACCCTTGGTGGATGAGTCCGATGAACCTTGCTATATGGTACCGGGACTCATTGAAATCCTAACTTGACCTTGCCTTGAAAGAAAATAAATTATTGAAAAAAAAAAATAATTTTGATCTTTTTTTTGAAAAAAAAATGAGGTTTTGTCTTCAAAACTAGATTTTGTTTTAAAAGAAAATAATATTTTGAAAAACAAAATTATTTTAATTTCAAAATAATTGGATATAGTGTCAAAGAAAAATATTTCTTTGAAAAATTATTTTTTTCCCATGTTTGTCATATTTCTAGTGCTCCATTTACTAATATAAACATATTGTATGCTCCACTTCTTCTTAATCATTGAAAATGATATTTGTATTTTGAAGAAGAGTGTAGATTATCTGGGCTCCACTTTGAGCCATTATGCCATGAGCCACACGGTTGGAATCCATGTTTCACAAGAAACATGTACCACATATTCATGCACACCCTTCATAGCATATACATGCTCATCATGCTCGCACACATGATTCTATGTATGCTCATGTGTACTATTGTAAACATTGTGGACGTACAGGCCACCTTGCAAAATTTTGTAATGATAAAATAAATATGTCAAATTTTGCAAATAAATTTGTTTGGGTTAGAAAATGTATTAATCCCCATGGACCCAAGAAAGTATGGGTACCAAAATTCACCCCTATTTCATTTGTTGTAGGTGTGGGCTTTCACTTGATGTGAGTGTATCGGTGCCTTATTGGTGGATGCGATCCAAGCCTAAAGATCGATGCATCACTTTCAAGAGATGTTTGGTGGGAAGACCACCTAGTTTGGAGACCTAGAAATTGGTTCATTGGTTTTGATAGCTATCTCTAACTCTTATTTAATTTACATGCTTTTATATTATTTTTAGCATGTCATGTTTTAATACTCATTATATTAAATGCAATGTAAATTAGATATGTGATATACATATATAGTCCTTTGAGATACACCATGTTCATACGAATTTACATCTTTTATGTTGACACTATAGTTTAGCTATTGTATAAATCCTAGTTCTAAAACATATGTATTTAACCTAATGATCATATTTGTTTATGTTTTTATACTTCATGTATTGATTACTTGTTTGGATGTTATTGTTGGCCCAAAAGTCCACCACTCTAGTTTTGATGATGATTAACTCATGTAGTTATAGTTTACTAATAATCTTGTATTTATATAGTTTTAGTTATTAATCAAGATATTAGTAGGTGTCTAGCTTCGACAAAGGAGTTTTGGAGCTAACACATGTAGATTCAAGAGCTTGGCGTCAAGATCGCATCTAACACTTGGTTGGAGTCAAGCTCTTTGGATCGTATTTGGATCGAGTCGACTTGGAGAAGGAGTTCTAGAAGAAGACTTCAGTTTGTATTTAGTTTAGTTTGTTAAAGGGTAGAATATACATTTGAAGCTCAAAAATACACACACACAAAAATGCACGTTTTTCAAAAGTATGATTTTGAATTTTAACCAGTTTTAGTTCTGTTGATCTACTCGATACCCTTTTAAATTTCTTATCATAACCTTTTATTCTTATATTCAATAACATGATTTAAATTATATTTCAAAGATAACGTTTAGGGCTAGATTTCTTATTTAATAATTATTTTCTAATTTAAAGTTAAAGATGTTAAATATTGGGTTGAAGTCTATTATTGATCTGAAAACAGTTTACAGTTTTTGATTTGACACCTTTCTGTATTTTACTGATAACTTTCTAATCCGAAATGATATTGAGTTGATTCAAGTTGCAGTTGAAAGCAGGCTTATAGAGCTATAAATTATTCCTATACTTATTTCTGAATTCTGACATTTTTAGCCTGAAGACTATGCTTAAAGTTGACCGACAGTTTGCCAGATTGGCAGTAACGACTAATTTTTTGGAGGCTGATTTTTAACATGTTTTTAAAATATGTTTTGTTGAATTCTAAGAGCCAATTTATTCCTTTTATACCTGGTAAAACTATACTATGTTTACTCTTCCTAAACCTATATAAAGGCGTCATTAGGGTTGAGTTTATAATAACAACAATTCTATTTGAAAAATCAAGTTTTGGGTTTCAAGAGAAAGAGCTTTCAAGTTTCAGTTTTGTGTTTTTATTTTAAAA
The DNA here is from genome assembly GCA_038442645.1 of Agave tequilana. Lineage (NCBI taxonomy): Eukaryota > Viridiplantae > Streptophyta > Magnoliopsida > Asparagales > Asparagaceae > Agave > Agave tequilana. The sequence continues at coordinate 46,861 of JAVJIF010010741.1, forward strand.
AATCTACTTTAAATTTTTGATTCTCAAAATCTCTCTTCTAATTTTACTCTTACTTACAAATTCTTGAGCTTCAAATTTATATTTTATTCTATAGGGTATTGTAAGAGAGTTTCAAGAGAAAGTTTGTGGTCTTTTGGTCATCCAGAGATTGTTCTATTGTCTTTGTGCTACCTCTGGTCTAGAGGAGTGTATTAGGGAGTTGTGTACTCTGAGTGGTTGTAATTCCTTGGTGTAAGGTCCCTTGGTGGAAGATCCTATAGTGGATTGGGAAATCCTTCACGGTGGTGAAGGCGGGGACGTAAAGCAGTAGCTCGAACCTCGAAACAAATATTCTTATTTGCGATTGCCTTCTTGTCTCTACTTATTTGATTTTTACATTCATTATTGTCGATCTATACTCATCTCAATAAGATAGCAATTAAGCACCTTAACTCTTATTTAGAGGAATCACGAGGAAATGTTTAGAGCCCTTCACGGGGAATCGGCTTCAAGTCTTGTTTTGAGTGATCGGTTGCATGATCTCATTTTATATTGCATTAATTTTATTTGATTAGAAATATACCTATTCACCCCTCTCTATGTGTAATTTTAGTTATTGTCATTAAAAGTTGTGTTTATACTTGTACAACTAGTGAGCCACATTTGATTATCATATTTTTGTGCTTTATTGCTCATTTGTATCCATTAGATATACTTATATAGCCTTTTTTACTGATTTTTATATTCTCTATTTTTGTACATGTTTTCATAAAAATGTTTTTAGTTTCATGTATATATTAATTTTTGTCTAAAACCAATACATATACATGTCTATTCTAGAGTCATTTACTTTTCATGCAATATTCTTTTATGGACTCGTTTATGTTTGGAATATGTATGTGTATTTTTAGTTTCGACAAAACATACATATACCTTGAAGCTTGTTTAATTCTTGATAAAAATTGAATTTCTTGAGTTTTGATGATTTTTTTTATTGAGTTTCAATGCTTTATTTCAATGATTTTATTAATTACATGATTTTTGTATACTCTATATATCTTTTGTTTACTCATGATCTTTGTTTCATGAGTCTATATATATTCTTTATTGCTTTTTGAGTGTCAATTCTTGTGTACTTTTCATATTTCATGGATACATTTATATTTTATTTCTTACTTGAAGGACTTTATACTAGTTTTCAAAATTATCATGAAATTAGTTTCGTTATTCTTCAAATTTGGTAGAGTTTTCAAATATGTTAAAATATTTTCAAATCTTATTTTTGAAAACTCCTACCATGCAAAGGGCGGATGGTTAGGCGATTATGCCTTATGTACCTTAATGACTATCTTTTATCATGTGCATGAATAGGATGGTAGGTATGAGATATACATTATTTCAATAAAAATTCTGTCTATATACTCATGTTTTGTTTTCCTATATATGTATGCATCAAATTTCAAGTGATATTTTCATACATACATATATATAATTTTTATTGTGCTTGCTTTATAATGTCTTTACACATTTTTAAAGCACAAAAGGTTTATGTTAAACTTGATTTAATTCAAAATGTTTATTGGTATATCTACAAGCTTATGCATTAATTTCAAATGATATTTTTGATATCAAAATGCACTTCATGTTTCACTTACAATTGGTATTAAAATGTACATCAGTTATGAGATATACATAATTTTTTAATGAAAATTTATTTTGTATACTCATGTTTTTTGTATGGATCATATCTAAATTGTTTTGCTCTGATACATACATATAAATATTTTTCTTGTGCTTTAAACATACATATCCATACATTGTTAAGCACAAATCATTTTTAACTAATCTTGCTTAATTATTTTTCAATCGGTATCATATACAAGCTAAGCATTATTTTTATTAGTATTTCATAAAGGAGAAGAAAAATTCTTGGTTTATCCTTCAATCGATTTTATTTTCAATTGGTATCTTACTCCCACTTTTATGATGAAAAATACTTTGTTTTGGTATATGCTAACATTTTTAATATTGGTATCAATAATCTTAAATTGGTATTATTCTCAATTTGGTATCTATATTGCATAATGGTTTTAGTGTTTACCCCAAAATTTGGTTTTTACTTTCAATTGGTATCATGCCTTTCTATTGGTACCAATTCATAAAAAGAATGTTTAATTTTCAATTAGTAAAAAGATTATTTTACTTTCAATTGATTTTTTTCAATTGATTGTTCATTATTGGTATCAAAATTTTGTTTCAAAATATGTTATGTTAGTATTGTTTGATTGTCTTCACCCCTTTATTGATGAGTGATAAAAAGGAGTTGAAAGATTTAAGTTTATATATGCATGTTTCATTAATTTTTTATGGATATATCATGTTTTTATTTAGTATCTTGAGCTACTTTTTATATCTTTATATGTTTAATGATTATGCTGAAGTTAATGGGGAGTATCTATGAAATTCTTTCTTAATTTATGCATATATAACCTTATAAGTTTTGTCATCATCAAAAGGGGGAGATTGTTGGCCCCAGAAGCCTTTCACCTTAGTTTTGATGATGACTAACTTATGAAGGTTAGTTTACTAATGATCGTGTGTTTAATAAGTTTCAGATATTGATCATGATCTTAGTAGGTGATTAGCTTCAACAAAGAATTCAAAGCCAGTTTTAGAGCTAACACATGTTGATTCAAGAGCTCGCTCTCTAGCACTCAGTTGCAGTCAAGCTCATTTGGATCGAGTCGTCTTGAAGATAAAAATCGACAAGAAGAACTCGGTTTGTTTTAAGTTAGCTTTTATTTAGATCTTGTGTAAATATAGAATAGTCGAGATATGCTCTAATTCAGACACACACAAGTTAAAATAGTTTTTGGTTTCGGTTTAACCAGTTTTGGATTTTCAAAAAACATATCTTTAGTTTTCATGAATAGATTTCATCTAAAGTAGTTTACATGGTTTATATGTATAGTGGATTCATCCATATGCATTGTTTGGTTCATAATGTTTAGAAACTTACTTTGATGTATATCGAATTCATGGTTTTAAGTTTTGCTTTTTAAAAACTTAGTTTTGGATTTAATGTCAAAAATATAGATATATCTTTTATATGTGTATTGGATTCTATCCATAAACATTATGCTTCAAAAGTATTTTTATATCATGTTTTTGTATTTATACAATTTTTTAAGAAACGAATTTTCATTTTAAAATCTAAGTTTTGAGAAATACTATTTTTGGTATAAAGCTCAATTTCTATATCACAAAATAGATCAAATTGCTTGTAATATGGGTTGATTTTTGATCAGATATATTTGTATTTTAAGTACTTACATGAACTTAATTTTTTAGATTTTATATGATTTTATGGGTTAAAAGACCAAGTTTTCAAACCTTAAATCTCAGCCTGAACCAGCTGGTGGTCGACCGATGTGCACAGACGTGCACAACTTGCCTTGGCCTAGGGCCGGTCGACCGGACGGTCCCGATTCAGAGAGCTCGCTCTCTGGATCTGGCCCCGGTCGACCATACGGTCGACCGACCAGAGAGTTCACTCTCTGGTTCTGGCCTCGGTCAACTGGGCGGTTGACCGACAGGCAAATTGCCTTGGGGCATTCGACCGATCGGTTTACCACGCGGTCGACCAACAGGTCAGTTTTGACCTGACCTGGACTCCAACGACTATATTTTAAATCCTCTATAAATATAGGTTCCTTGGCCAGTTTTAACTAAGATTTTTTAGAGCTATTTTTTCCCATCTTCTTAAGGGTTTTCAGCAAGTTTTCAAAACAAAATTTTGTGCCAAAATTCTCTTATCTTTATTTGTTTCAAAGTTTTTGAAAAATCAAAGAAACCCAATATTTGAGAATCTAGTTTTGTTCTTCATTTCTTTATCTATCAAGAAGTTTTTCTTAAGAGTTTTTCTTTGTGTTTTTTAAAACACTTTGTTTTCTCTCACTTGAGCTATCAATTCAATATTTATATGTAGGATCTTATTTTTGTGAGAAAAATTATTTGTAATCTTTCAAGATTACTGAGAGTTTGTGATCATTGGATCGCCTGGTTGTAAACTTTTTCTTTACTTTGACTTTGTGCCTTGCCTCTTGTGTAGATGTGTTTGCGTTAGAGAAAGGAGTTGTGTACTCCCAGTGTTGAGTTGTGATTCCTCAATGGAGGCCCATTCCGGAAGGTCCTATGTGGGCATAGTGAAAATTCTTCTGTGTGAAGGCGAGGGCGTATAGCAGTGGCTCGAACCTCGAAGCATATCTTGGTGTTTGTGTTTGATCCATTATCTCTCAACTATATCTCTCTTATATCTTACATTACTTTACATTGTTCATATTCATATGCAATATATTATTTGTATGTGCCCACACTTGTGTTGAATCAAGAGAGCTTCTAATAGCACCTCAACTCTTAGTTTAGAGGAATATCGAGGAGTTGCTTTAGAGCCATTCACGGGGAATCCGGACTCACCCTTGGTTACGCATAGTGTGTTAGCAATTAAGTTTTAAACTAATATAATTTCATGATAAAATACGTGCATAAATATTGAGGAGTGGCTTTAGATGCTATCTTTATGCTTGAGCTCATGAATCAATACTTTTTAGTTTCAAAACTTAATTTTGAGTCTTTTGTTGAAGCTATACAAACTTACTAAGATCTTGATTGAAACTGTCACTTAAATATCACAAGATCATTAGTACTATAACTATATGAGTTAATCATCATTAAAACTAGAGTGGTGGACCTTTAGACCAACAGTCGTTACGTTAGATAGGTAGTTAAAGTGCTCCATAGTCGAGTCACTTCTTTTTGTATACCTGCCGTTATTTTGGTATTGTATATGTATTATTTCACTTGGAGGCTGAAGGCTCGTGTAATAGTTATTTATATATTTCAGATTTAGACTTTGTATCCCTATGTTTAGGACCTTTTTTTATTTCAGACTTGGGCTTTGTTTCCTTGTGTTCCGACTCCTCTTATATAAGATTTGTACCCTTTATCCAAAGTGAGATTTCATATATTTTATATGTTATGCAGTTGTTTTTGTTCATTTCGCATGCCATATGTACCTGTTAATTTTATTCTTTTAGTATTATAAAATGCCTGAGTTATGTGCCTAGTGGCGGTCAAACGGACCTACGGCTAATGGTTGGCACATGACGAGTTTGGCTACTCTGGAATCTATCACTAGTCTGTAGCTAGTACGGGGATGTTGGGGGTGTTACAGAGAATATATGCATTCTGAAACATGCAATGTACTACTAAAATATTAAAAAAAATTATGAGATTGACACTTGAATTTGAAGGGAGAATCTCTTTGGAATAACATCAAACACATTGAAATCATTTACTAGAAATTGTTTTTCTATGACTTTGTTATAAACAATTATAATTTAAGACCAGATGTTATTAAACAACTAGATTTAGAAAGTAAATATTGCATCAACATATTAGAATGCACATAAAGATAAATATTTGCATTACACAAAGTTTAGTGTTACACGATAATAACATAATTAATCAATTTTCAAGACTTCAACTAAAAAAAAAAAGAGCCTACCAATCAAAATAAAATTAAGATGATGAAAATATGAGAGAACAGTTTTAAACTGAATTAAAACAGACATCTAATTGTGCAGATAGATAAACAATGCAGTGGAGACATGATAAAAGTTAAGTTGGCTATATATGCATAATTAGATGATAAAGTCCCTGAAAGAAAAATAGGGATGATAACAAGCTTGAATCTGGTTTGGTATCTTGTATTGCAAATGTCATATGCTAATTTATGAATCCTTGCCCTCATCCATCTGCACTTTGAGCTTGGCTGACACCTCATCATCTTCTAAAAATTAAGAAAACTTTTAGTGATTTTTATATAAAGAATTAGCTATATTAAATGGCATGTCGCTGACCAAAAGTGAATTAATCAAATACCTTCAATAAAATAAAAATCAGAAAAATATTTCCAACCTTAGGATATGCACGTATTCGCTGCATTAAAGGGCATGTCGCTGATCATGAGTCTAGGAAGATGTGCCCCTTACCGATACAATTCTTGTCTACTAGTTTCCCTTGCTTGCCCACAAATTGTAAAGCATGCCTAGAAATAGAAAAGGAATTAAGGGGGAAAAAAAAAAAAACTAGGTGAATTTTTTAGAGAGAAGAAGTGGAAAAGAGAGATTTATTCATAATTTTTGCCATCCATACTCTAATATGGTTATAAGGTATACATAGAGCAGAGTCAAGTGATCTCAACTAACTACAACAATATCATTAAGGCATAATAAGCATAACTAACTCTACAACTGGAACATAATGGTAAGTTTACCAAGTAAAAAAGTATTAATTGAAAATAATAAACAAAAAAATTAACTTTTTTTTCACTATATGTTACAGAAAATGAAACATTTAGGGGTATGATATTGACAACTTAAACATTAAGAGAGATTTCTATTTTTATCAAAAAAAAAAAAAAAAATTATTGTGCATTGTTGTCCAAACCTTCAATCTAAGGCTTGTAAAAGGCCAAAGCCTGGGACCCATTATGGGATGATAGGCTTGATTAACAAGTTTGTAACTTTATGAGAAGATATTGGAGTAAAACCTGGACCTTAAAGCGAGACGCCAGTTACAGCTTGCTACCTTCAACTTTTGCATTGTCCATGTTAAGGAGTGACACACAGGTTAAGACCCCACGGGCAAAACCGAACCCAACCTGAGTTCTCGGGTATGGGGGAGATATTTATCGTGTTTGGGCCGGACTTTCGGGTTGACCCACAAAAAATTTGGGTCACGGTGGCTTGACCCTATTTACTCAAGATGTGAGTCAATCTTGTGAATGTTTCGTTAAACATCGGGATTGTTTTTCTTCAAGGTTTTATCTCAAAAAAATAATAATAATAATAAGTATGTCAGGTTGACCCAATCCTATCTGACCCATATGATATTGTTGGCCCAAACGCCCATCACTTTAGTTTTGATGATAATTAACTCATATAGTTATAGTACTAATGATCTTGTGCTAATTAAGCTTCAGATATTCAATTAAGATCTTAGTCGGTATTTAGTTTCAACAAAAGATTCGAAGTCACGTTTTGAAGCTAACATGTGCTGATTCAAGAGCTCGCGTTTCAAGATCGAATCAAGTATTCAAAGAGGAGTCTAGCTCATAGATCGAGTTTGGATTAAGTCAAGATGGAGAAGAAGATTTTCAAGAGAAGATTTTTAAGACTTGAGTCCTATGTTTGTAAGTTTAATATTTTTATTTTAGATAAATGTAAAGGATAGATTAGTTGTGGATTGCTCAAGCTCATATACACACACACACAAAACATTTCAAGTTTAACAATTTTAATTTTTGGAAAATAGCGTTTTGGTTTTGAACTTCAAAGAATACATCTTATGTTTTATGTATAGATTTCATCAAAACAAGTTTGTATGGTTTCTATGTGTATTAGATTTCATCCATACACATTGTTACTTCATATTATTTAAAAACTTATTTTGATGAGTTTAGTTCATGTGTTTTAAAGTTTTGCATTTAGTCAAAACTTATTTTGAGCTTATTGTCAAAAACAAGTATGTTTCATCTTCTTTGTGCATTGATTCTATCCATACACACTATACTTCAAAAGTTTTTAAATATCTTATTTTTGCATTTGAACAAGTCTTGAAAAAATAGATTTTTCATTTAGAAGTTTAGCTTTTGAAAAATACGGTTTTTGGTTTAAACTTTAATTTCTATACCTCAAAAATAGTTCAAATTGTTTGTAATATATGTTGATTTTAATCACACATATTTGTACTTCAAAATATTTCAGTAAACCTATTTTTGTGAAATTTATGGGATTTATTAGAATTTTTATGGGTTTTACAAGTCTAAATTTCCTATTTTTAAAACCCAAATTTTGAGCTTCTAGCAGCCGACCGACTGATCGATCGAATCAGGGCTCGGTCGATCGAGCGGTCGACCGACGTGCACAGATTGTGCACAAGACCTTGGCCTAAGGGCCGATCGATTGTGCGATCAACCGACCAAAGAGCTCTGCTATCTGGTTTTGACCATGGTGGACCGAGGGGTCGCGAGCGATCGACCGACCACAGAGCTCTGCTCTCTGGTTTTGGCCACGGTCGACCGAGCGGTTGACCGATACAGCAATGGCCTGGGTGCGGTCGACCAGGCGGTTAACAGCACCCCCAACGATCTGAAATATGATCATTGGCCGGTCGACCGGCCGGTTATCTGGCCAGAAAACTGAGCCAAACGGTGAGTTTTCTAAAGCCCTATTTAAAGGGCTATTTTGGCCAGTTTTCACAAGATTTTGGAGAAGTTTTAGAGCCATTTTTCCTATCTCTCTTATAGTTTTTCTCCGCAAGTTTTTGGGGTAAACTTTTTGTTATCCCAAAGGCTCATCACTCTAGTTTTGATGATGATTAACTCATATAGTTATAGTACTAATGATCTTGTGCTTATATAGTTTCAGATATTTGATCAAGATCTTAGTCGGTGTTTAGCTTCAAAAAAAGATTCGAGGTCAAGTTTTGAATCTAGCACGTGTTGATTCAAGAGCTCGCGTGCCAAGATCGCATCAAGTATTCAAGAGGAGTCTAGCTCATGGATCAAGATTTGGATCAAGTCAAGAAGGAGAAGAAGATTTTCAAGACTTGTGTCATGTTTGTAAGTGTTAAGATTTTGTGTTTTAGAAAAAATATAAAGGATAGATTAGTTGTGGATTGTTCAAGCTCATATATATATATACACACACACAAAATTTATATGTGTTTTCATAAAATTATTTTAGTTTTTGAAAATAACGTTTTGGTTTTGAGCTTCATAGTATGCATCCTTATGTTTCATGATTAGATTTCATCAAAACAAGTTAATATGATTTATATGTGTTTTGGATTTCATCCATACATATTATTGATTCAAATGTTTAGAAAAACTTATTTGGTGATTCTATATCATATGTTTGAGTTTTATATTTATCAAAACTTATTTTAGAGCTTATTGTCAAAAACATAGATATTTCATCGTATATGTGTATTGGATCATATCCATACACACAAAGCTTCAAAAGTATTTAAAATATCATGTTTATGTATTTGAAGAAGTTTTGGAAAAAATCTTTTTTTATTAAAGATTGTTTTTGAAAAATACGGATTTTTGTTTAACGCAAAATTTCTATATCATAAAAATGGTTCAAAAAGTTTGTAATATGTGTTGATTTTTTATCACACATATTTGTACTTCAAAGTATTTCAATGAACTTAATTTTGTAGATTTTATGTGATTTTATGGAATTTTATAGGAGTTTGATAGATCAAGTTCTTAATCTTGAAAATATCTGACCTGGTCATCTGGCGGTCGACCGAGCCAGAAGTCGGTCGATCGGGCGGTCGACTGATGTGCACAAAACGTGCACAGCCTTTGGCTTGAGGGCTGGTCGACCGATCCTGAGAGTTCACTCTCTGGATCTGGCCCCGGTCGACCGGGCGGTCGACTGGCAGGTCAACAGCAAGGTGCGGTCGACCGGGCGGTCGACCGGTAGGCCCCAACGTTCAAAAATATGACCGTTTGCCGGTCGACAAACATTCTGACTGCAGATTTGACCATAACGGCTATTTTTTGATTTCTTATAAAATGGGGTTCACTTGGCCAGTTTTAAAAAAGATTTGAAGAGGGTTTCAAAGCCAGTTTTTCCCATCTCTCTTAGAGTTTTTCTCCACTTGTTTTCGGGCTAATATTTCTGTAATATCCCTAATTTAAAATACTGTATATTTATTTTCTAAAGTATTTACTTTATTTTTACTGGTGATATTATTATTATTGTAATTATTATTATGATATTGTTATCACTGTAGTAATATTATTATTATTTTCATCCAAGCTCAGCCCATTCTCCTTTTCTATTTATTTTTCTTCTCCTTTTTATGCCAGGCCCACTTCCCTATTTTCATCCTTTTCCTATTTTCTTTAAGCCCAATTCTAAGCCCAATCCTTGGAGCCCAAACCAAGCTCATCTCTTTTCTCTTCTTATTTTTCTTTTCTTTTATGTAAACCTATAACCCATTACCCGTTCCTATCCAAACCCATTTGGATCAAACCCACCACCCGTTACTCTATTTGGATCTAACCCATTCCTATTCCAACCCAAAACCCGAAACCCACAACACAAATACCTCTCTATTTAATCCTATTCTAAACCTAAGCTAACCCTAAACTCCTCCCCAATTCATCAGCCGCCCACCACATCACGATCCGCACCTCCCCAGATCTCACAGCCGCCATCATCTTCGAAGGATCCACCCATCTCCCCTCCGACCGAAGAATTCGCCAGCCTCATCTCTCTCCAAGCCCTAGAGCTCGATCGCTTCCACCAAGAAAAAGGACACCGAAATCTCCCGACGGGAGATGAAGCGGATCGTCGCCGATCTGAGGGTCCGATTGCACGACGAGCGGTTCGCGCGGGAGATCGATCGGATGCCGGACGAGGACTGGGAAGACTTCGGGACGAGTTCCAGCGGCCTACTCCCTTGTTGCCCGCATGAGGATTGCAAAGTCAGGCTTAACGTGGAAAGTTATAGGAAGCTATTTGCGTGACTTGAAACAATGGGGTTTGATCAAGCACGGATCATCGAGGCATTCCTAGCTTGTGATAGTAATGGAGAGTTGGCAGCGAATTATTTATTGGAACATGCGGGAGATGAATATTAAATGGTATCTCTTAAATCCTTGTTAATAGATCATTTGTGATTGTAAAGCCTTTTTACTTAGCTCCACTAGCTGTACAACTTGTTCATGGCCTCTTACCCTTAGAATATTCTTACATTTACAACCATTTAATTGCCAACTCTTTCTGGTCTGTTGGTTATGTTTTAGAAATCTCATTTTGGTGATAATTTCTACATGGAGGTTATAGCATCGGCTTGACATGTTTTCTCTGTTCTCTGGTATAAACTTATTCCATGGATCATCATTCTAGTTCTCTTTTAACTGTCTTCATTTCAATCACCTAATCATCCATGTGTTAATTTATCTTTCATGATTTCCATGCATCATTATTCTTTCATTTTAAATTTGTTTAAGAGAGTTGAGAGCTTGTGCTATTATTTTATCTGGTAAGGGGAGTTGTTTGTGAGCCTTTTTGTTTAGTTTGGTTATATCAAATTTTGTTTCCCCCAAATCTCTCTTTATTTATCTGTTCGCAACTGTTCAAAGACAATTATTGATTAAGCCTACCTTCTCTATTAAGATTTATTATTTCTGCCATCTTTCTTTGGAAAGAACTGTTTAAGCCTAGATCGACCCATTTAATTCAAGTTTTCAACCCGAATTTTGTTCTCTGCAATTCAGACCAGACCCATAATCACCTCTCTTGTTTTCAATCCAGATCCAGTCCAGACCCGTTAAATATCTGGTTATGTATTTGGGCCATTTCTCGACTGTCTGATCTCCGATTCGAGCGTTTTTGGAGGCGTCAGAATCGTGAAGACGAGAGCTACATAGTCATGATCAGTTCAGGGCACAGAGCTACACAAAATCTTCTATAAATCTATGGAAACCCAGGTGAGTGTTCTTTATTTTCTTATTAAATATTTCAATATTATTTTATGTGAGTGTTGCTCTTGTATCATTTTCTTTATTCATTGTTCTCAGTAGTATTTTATATGTTACTTGTATTATTACATGTGATCGTCTTCTTTATTTTATCAGTTTGATTACCTGTATCACTCCATGCGATATCAGGGACCGTACATCTTATTTATTTAGTTGAATTGAGAGATTATTATCATTTCATGTGTTGGTAGTTATCACTGTTGACTTAGGCCTAGTATTGGATACCCTAAACTGTGACTTGATTTGATCTACTATCAATTGAACTACGTTATATTTGAGGTTAGAGGACATATATTAGGTATAGTGTTTATTGGCAGTTCTTGGTGGTTATCCCGACTAGAATTCCCGTGGATATCGAGGAAGTGGTAGATATGACATTGCTTTACCAATATACTGATTTACTGATGATTAGACTGGCATTGACTTAGTTAGAGTTGGAGTTGACCTATGATATACTTATTTTGATCTTGATCAGTTTACAGAGGAGTTTGATCTTTTTGGATTGTCATTAGGTGTGTATATAGCTTACCTTTGAAATAGATATGTAACATGATCTTGATTTTAGATTATTAAACGAAAGATCTTCAGATTTACCTAAATTTCATTGATTGAGTACTGATTATCTTATCGACGTTGGATACTGGATATAAAGATGATCTAGATTTCTTATTGATTGAGGACGTTACTCTCTTTAGCTATGAACTTGATTATAGTTGGATGAATATGGTTTTGTGGGTATTTCCATTTCTTACTTGTGATCTCAGGGTCTGTTACATAGTTGATTTTGAGGATACCAATAGACTGTTATTTATTGTTGTTACTCAGTGATAGAGATAGAATTATTGTGAGAGTGAATTCATCGATATCGGTGATATTGTATATTCAGAGTTTGATAGCTTTTACTATTTGATATCTGTTATTGGTGACTCGAGGATTAGAGTAAATTGACATGATGAGAGAGCTGGTTATTGGATCATTAACTTGTGGGTTTCTGTACCGGATCACTTTGACATGGATTAATATTTGACGGTCAGGATGACTATTGAGATTGGTTGTTGTTCTATGTAGTTCAGGCATATGAGATACTGATCGGTTCCAGAGGAGACTGGCTATTGAGTATTATCTACTGTTATTGTATAAATCCATGTTATTGAAGTTACTGGGAAAACATTGTTTGACTGTAACCACGGTACAGTTCTATTGTTCATCGTATACACGGTTACTGTTACTGTTCACTGTACTGATATTGTTCACCGTGTATACGATTACTGGCTTATTGTTACTGTACTGTTATTGTTACTGTCACCTTATCGTCCCAGAATTCTAGATAATATGGACATTAACTGATTTGACTGAATTGAATGAATAATAATGTAAATGGACAACTTACACTGGGATTGGGGAAATTGATGGAGGAGACAACGTCTGTATTTTGGGTGGACCTAGGATACAGGTTGCGCAGCCGACTGAGGGTTCCACTGCAGGGTTCCTGGGGGATGACTGACATCCCATCTGTTACTGTTACTGTTCCACTGTTCATACAGTGAGATTACTGTTACTGTTACTGAGTACCTAGCGGTACGGCCTGGTTCAGCGTCAGGAAACTGAGGCCGTGGTCCCGGGTATGTACGGGACCCACCTAAAACATGGACAATGTCTCCAACCAATCAGTTTCAATAACTTAGGACTCCGGTTGACACGAGTAGTAGGCGTAGTATGGGATGCGTCTATTACAGGTGGCAATTGGTGTTCGCTGACATAATAAATGAAAATAAACTGTTAATGTATTGTGAGTGACTATATCATCTGACTGTACATTTATATCACTGTGATAGACATGTGACTATATCCCTGACCAGACTTGGATGCCAACCTAGTGACACGTGATAGATTACACGCCTTGACATTGATTGCTTGTTTACTGTTATGACAGTTGTCTTCTACCTTTATTCATGTTGTTACCATGTATTTTACTGTTCAGTTATTTATCTTATTATTTAGTTTCTTTTATCTGCAGTTGCTCTTATTACTATTTATGCACATGGTTTCTTCTGCACGAGCTGTTTCCCCTTTACACACACACACTCATTATGGTCGCGTTCTGACGACCCTGGGTTTGCACGTCCAGCTATTGGACGATTGTTTCTAATGTGCAGGTATTCGATAAGACGGTACGCTTTACGAGGAGCTTGGGTCTTCTCCCTTTAATTCTGGTATACTTGCATTTTATTCTTGTTATTATTCTTTGATTCCTGTATATCACTTTGACTTCTATTCAGCTGTCATTTTCTTCCTGTTATTCATTGCTATTATGTGTAGTCTTATATGTATTATTGCAGTGTTCTTTGATCATTATGCTTCCGATTTATAGCTTGTCCAGGTTACAATTTAGGCTTAGCGTATATATGTGGGGTATTTTCCTCGCGTATATACGTTGCCATAACGTCTCCGTATCTTTAGGATCGGGGCGTTACAGAGTGGTATCAGAGCCTAGGCTCGACATAAAAGAGAACCTAGTTTCTACCTGTAACCTGAGACAGTTATGTTGACACTGCAATATACATATACTATTCACATGATAATGTTGACTCCATTTGGAATTGATCGTCCTCCCTTTGGAATTCCATTCTTGATTATTGATATCCATGATTCCAACACTTCAATTAGAGTGAGTTGGATGTCCATCTTGATTTCATCCTTCCTTCCTATTCATTTCTCCTGATTCTATCTCTTGAGATCGGTTACTCCATGTTGAAGCTGGTAGCAAAGATCAGAGCGCGCAGCGGAATCGTGGTGTCCCAACGAGGCAACGTGGAAGATTGTTGTGTTCTCTCTTGATCTTTAATTTTTTTACCATTCCCTACTTTATTTGAATTTCGAGGACGAAATTTTTATTAAGGTGGGTAGAATGTAATATCCCTAATTTAAAATACTGTATATTTAATTTTCTAAAGTATTTACTTTATTTTTACTGGTGATATTATTATTATTGTAATTATTATTATGATATTGTTATCACTGTAGTAATATTATTATTATTTTCATCCAAGCTCAGCCCATTCTCCTTTTCTATTTATTTTTCTTCTCCTTTTTATGCCAGGCCCACTTCCCTATTTTCATCCTTTTCCTATTTTCTTTAAGCCCAATTCTAAGCCCAATCCTTGGAGCCCAAAACCAAGCTCATCTCTTTTCTCTTCTTATTTTTCTTTTCTTTTATGTAAACCTATAACCCATTACCCGTTCCTATCCAAACCCATTTGGATCAAACCCACCACCCGTTACTCTATTTGGATCTAACCCATTCTTATTCCAACCCAAAACCGAAACCCACAACACAAATACCTCTCTATTTAATCCTATTCTAAACCTAAGCTAACCCTAAACTCCTTCCCAATTCATCAGCCGCCCACCACATCACGATCCGCACCTCCCCAGATCTCACAGCCGCCATCATCTTCGAAGGATCCACCCATCTCCCCTCCGACCGAAGAATTCGCCAGCCTCATCTCTCTCCAAGCCCTAGAGCTCGATCGCTTCCACCAAGAAAAAGGACACCGAAATCTCCCGACGGGAGATGAAGCGGATCGTCGCCGATCTGAGGGTCCGATTGCACGACGAGCGGTTCGCGCGGGAGATCGATCGGATGCCGGACGAGGACTGGGAGGACTTCGGGACGAGTTCCAGCGGCCTACTCCCTTGTTGCCCGCATGAGGATTGCAAAGTCAGGCTTAACGTGGAAAGTTATAGGAAGCTATTTGCGTGACTTGAAACAATGGGGTTTGATCAAGCACGGATCATCGAGGCATTCCTAGCTTGTGATAGGAATGGAGAGTTGGCAGCGAATTATTTATTGGAACATGCGGGAGATGAATATTAAATGGTATCTCTTAAATCCTTGTTAATAGATCATTTGTGATTGTAAAGCCTTTTTACTTAGCTCCACTAGCTGTACAACTTGTTCATGGCCTCTTACCCTTAGAATATTCTTACATTTACAACCATTTAATTGCCAACTCTTTCTGGTCTGTTGGTTATGTTTTAGAAATCTCATTTTTGGTGATAATTTCTACATGGAGGTTATAGCATCGGCTTGACATGTTTTCTCTGTTCTCTGGTATAAACTTATTCCATGGATCATCATTCTAGTTCTCTTTTAATTGTCTTCATTTCAATCACCTAATCATCCATGTGTTAATTTATCTTTCATGATTTCCATGCATCATTATTCTTTCATTTTAAATTTGTTTAAGAGAGTTGAGAGCTTGTGCTATTATTTTATCTGGTAAGGGGAGTTGTTTGTGAGCCTTTTTGTTTAGTTTGGTTATATCAAATTTTGTTTCCCCCAAATCTCTCTTTATTTATCTGTTTGCAACTGTTCAAAGACAATTATTGATTAAGCCTACCTTCTCTTTTAAGATTTATTATTTCTGCCATCTTTCTTTGGAAAGAACTGTTTAAGCCTAGATCGACCCATTTAATTCAAGTTTTCAACCCGAATTTTGTTCTCTGCAATTCAGACCAGACCCATAATCACCTCTCTTGTTTTCAATCCAGATCCAGTCCAGACCCGTTAAATATCTGGTTATGTATTTGGGCCATTTCTCGACTGTCTGATCTCCGATTCGAGCGTTTTTGGAGGCGTCAGAATCGTGAAGACGAGAGCTACATAGTCATGATCAGTTCAGGGCACAGAGCTACACAAAATCTTCTGTAAATCTATGGAAACCCAGGTGAGTGTTCTTTATTTTCTTATTGAATATTTCAATATTATTTTATGTGAGTGTTGCTCTTGTATCATTTTCTTTATTCATTGTTCTCAGTAGTATTTTATATGTTACTTGTATTATTACATGTGATCGTCTTCTTTATTTTATCAGTTTGATTACCTGTATCACTCCATGCGATATCAGGGACCGTACATCTTATTTATTTAGTTGAATTGAGAGATTATTATCATTTCATGTGTTGGTAGTTATCACTGTTGACTTAGGCCTAGTATTGGATACCCTAAACTGTGACTTGATTTGATCTACTATCAATTGAACTACGTTATATTTGAGGTTAGAGGACATATATTAGGTATAGTGTTTATTGGCAGTTCTTGGTGGTTATCCCGACTAGAATTCCCGTGGATATCGAGGAAGTGGTAGATATGACATTGCTTTACCAATATACTGATTTACTGATGATTAGACTGGCATTGACTTAGTTAGAGTTGGAGTTGACCTATGATATACTTATTTTGATCTTGATCAGTTTACAGAGGAGTTTGATCTTTTGGATTGTCATTAGGTGTGTATATAGCTTACCTTTGAAATAGATATGTAACATGATCTTGATTTTAGATTATTAAACGAAAGATCTTCAGATTTACCTAAATTCATTGATTGAGTACTGATTATCTTATCGACGTTGGATACTGGATATAAAGATGATCTAGATTTCTTATTGATTGAGGACGTTACTCTCTTTAGCTATGAACTTGATTATAGTTGGATGAATATGGTTTTGTGGGTATTTCCATTTCTTACTTGTGATCTCAGGGTCTGTTACATAGTTGATTTTGAGGATACCAATAGACTGTTATTTATTGTTGTTACTCAGTGATAGAGATAGAATTATTGTGAGAGTGAATTCATCGATATCGGTGATATTGTATATTCAGAGTTTGATAGCTTTTACTATTTGATCTCTGTTATTGGTGACTCGAGGATTAGAGTAAATTGACATGATGAGAGAGCTGGTTATTGGATCATTAACTTGTGGGTTTCTGTACCGGATCACTTTGACATGGATTAATATTTGACGGTCAGGATGACTATTGAGATTGGTTGTTGTTCTATGTAGTTCAGGCATATGAGATACTGATCGGTTCCAGAGGAGACTGGCTATTGAGTATTATCTACTGTTATTGTATAAATCCATGTTATTGAAGTTACTGGGAAAACATTGTTTGACTGTAACCACGGTACAGTTCTATTGTTCATCGTATACACGGTTACTGTTACTGTTCACTGTACTGATATTGTTCACCGTGTATACGATTACTGGCTTATTGTTACTGTACTGTTATTGTTACTGTCACCTTATCGTCCCAGAATTCTAGATAATATGGACATTAACTGATTTGACTGAATTGAATGAATAATAATGTAAATGGACAACTTACACTGGGATTGGGGAAATTGATGGAGGAGACAACGTCTGTATTTTGGGTGGACCTAGGATACAGGTTGCGCAGCCGACTGAGGGTTCCACTGCAGGGTTCCTGGGGGATGACTGACATCCCATCTGTTACTGTTACTGTTCCACTGTTCATACAGTGAGATTACTGTTACTATTACTGAGTACCTAGCGGTACGGCCTGGTTCAGCGCCAGGAAACTGAGGCCGTGGTCCCGGGTATGTACGGGACCCACCTAAAACATGGACAATGTCTCCAACCAATCAGTTTCAATAACTTAGGACTCTGGTTGACACGAGTAGTAGGCGTAGTATGGGATGCGTCTATTACAGGTGGCAATTGGTGTTCGCTGACATAATAAATGAAAATAAACTGTTAATGTATTGTGAGTGACTATATCATCTGACTGTACATTTATATCACTGTGATAGACATGTGACTATATCCCTGACCAGACTTGGATGCCAACCTAGTGACACGTGATAGATTACACGCCTTGACATTGATTGCTTGTTTACTGTTATGACAGTTGTCTTCTACCTTTATTCATGTTGTTACCATGTATTTTACTGTTCAGTTATTTATCTTATTATTTAGTTTCTTTTATCTGCAGTTGCTCTTATTACTATTTATGCACATGGTTTCTTCTGCACGAGCTGTTTCCCCTTTACACACACACACTCATTATGGTCGCGTTCTGACGACCCTGGGTTTGCACGTCCAGCTATTGGACGATTGTTTCTAATGTGCAGGTATTCGATAAGACGGTACGCTTTACGAGGAGCTTGGGTCTTCTCCCTTTAATTCTGGTATACTTGCATTTTATTCTTGTTATTATTCTTTGATTCCTGTATATCACCTTTGACTTCTATTCAGCTGTCATTTTCTTCCTGTTATTCATTGCTATTATGTGTAGTCTTATATGTATTATTGCAGTGTTCTTTGATCATTATGCTTCCGATTTATAGCTTGTCCAGGTTACAATTTAGGCTTAGCGTATATATGTGGGGTATTTTTCTTCGCGTATATACGTTGCCATAACGTCTCCGTATCTTTAGGATCGGGGCGTTACAATTTCCATATCAAAAAGAGAGTTTTCAAGAGTGTTTTCAAAAGTGTTTTCTTGAATTTTTCACCACAAGTCTATCTTGTTTTTCTCACACAAATTTGAGCTCACCATTACTATATATCAATCCTCTAGGGATCCTTATTATGAGAGTATTTTTAGGTGATCAAAGTGTAGAGATCACCAAGTGTTCATCTTTGTATTTGAGGAGGTGAACATGTTGTGACGAGTTCTTGTGGGAGCTCGGTGTAGAGGTGCGGCCTCGGCAAGCTAGTGTGCTTGCTTGTGTTGTTTTTGCGGGAACAAGAGAGGAACTAGTGAGTCAAAGAGTTCTAATATGAACTTGTTGTAGGTGTTGCCGCACTGAGCGATCTTGCGAGATCGATTCTAGTGAAAATCCTTCATAGTGTTGAAGGCGGGGACGTAGAGCAAGGGTGCTCGAACCTCGAAACAGTTCTCCCGTGATTGTGATTACTCTCTCTCACTTGTGTTTATATATCTTGCATGCTTATATTGTTTATCTCTTTATATATTTGATATATCTTGTGCTTAATTGATATATGTTTGGGATTGTTTGCTCACACTTGTATTCAACCAAGAGAGCCATAGTGTTGGCCCAAAGGCCCTTTCACTCTAGTTTGGTGATGATTAACTCATGTAGTTATTGTTTACTAATATAATAATCTTGAGATATTTTATTTCAGATATTTAACTAAGATATTAGTAGGTGATTAGCTTCAACAAAGGTGCTTTGGAGCTTTCACATGGTGATTCAAGAGCTCGAGCGTCAAGTTCACATCTAGCACTCGGTTGTAGCCAAGCTCGGCGGATCACATTAGGATCGAGTCGACTTGGAGATGGCGTTCTACAAGAAGACATCGGTTTGTTTAGTTTAAGATTTTGTTTAGATCATTATAAAGATTAGATAGTATTGATATGCTCAAGTTCACAACACGCACATGTTTTCAGTTTAAAGTTTCATGATCAGTTTTTCGGTTTAACCGATCTTGGTTTTCAAGTCAAAAACATAGATATACTATATTTCATGTATATTAGATTCTATCCATATACAACATGCTTAAAAGTTGTTTCAATATCATGTTTTTATATTTACATGTGTTTTGGAAAAATCGGATTTCCATTTCAAAAATCCTAGTTTTGGAAAATACAGATTTTGTTTTAAGGCAAATTTTCAAGAACACAAAATTGGTTCAAATAGTTTGTAATATGAGTCGAATTTTTGTCACACATATTTGTATTTCAAAGATCTAATAAGAACTGATTTTTATGAAATTTATGTGATTTTATGGGATTTAATTGAAGATAAAAACCCCAGTTTTTAAATCCTATAATAGCTGGACTGGCTGTCTGCCGGTCGACCGGGCCGGTCGACCGAGGCAGAAGTAGGTCGACCGGTACGGTCGAACGACGTGCACAGGACGTGCACCAGCTAGGCTGGTGGGCCGATCGACGGGCGGTCGACCATCTAGAGAGCTCTGCTCTCTGGAAAAGGCCCCGGTTGATCGACCGGTCGACCGGCAGAGAGTTCTGCTCTCTGTATCTGAAATCACCTAGAGGGGGGTGAATAGGTGATAGGCTAATCTAATGAACTAAATGCGGAATTTAATAACTAAATGCAACAACACTTAATGCAACCAACGAGTATAACCGAATTCCCGGTGAAGGGTCTGGACTAACTCCTCTTGATTCCTCTGAATAAGAGTTGAGGCGCTATTTAAAGCTCTCGTGGTTAAGAACTAGTGAGGCACACAAACACACAAGCATGTATTATGATATAGCAATATGAATCAATGTACAAAGTAATAGAGAGAGTAAGAGTCAATGAATCAAATGCAAACAACAAGATTTGTTTCGAGGTTCGAGCACCCAGCTCTACGTCCCCGCCTTCACCCAGAAGGATTTCGAATCCACTAACTTTGTCCATACAGGACTCCTACACAGGGAACCTCCACCGAGGATTTGGGGCAACTACAACCGGGAGTACACAACTCTTCTCTTTACAAACACAATCTCTCACTAGAGGCTAAGGCACAAAGCCACCAATATCAATCACCTCACAACTTGAGGGATAAGCACAAAGCCAAACAAGGATCACCTCACACTTGAGGGATATAACCCAACTGCACAACCTCCTCTACACCAAGAGGGAAAGGCACAAAGCCAAGCAATGATAAGGGTTTACAACTTGGTGATCAAAAGACCACAAACCAATTTATTTTCCCACAAACAATGATCCTATAGAGAGGATAGGATAATAATCTCAAGTGTGAGAAAAACCAAAGGAATGGAAAATAAATACTCAAAGAAAATTCTTGGGAAAAAGTAGAAATAATGATGAAGAAGATAAACCAAAATCACTTTTCCCAAAAACCACTTTTCTTTGATTTTCCAAACCCTAGAAAAAAATACCAAATCAAATGTGAACTATAGAGCCTAAAAAACTTCTTTTTGATTGCTACAAAAATACTAGATAGCTCAAAAATTCTTGGAGAAAACCTCTCTCAAATAGGGTTTTTATAGCCTCTTTAAAAAAGTAGTCGTTGGCTGCAAAAATGGTCAGATTTGACCATCCGGTCGACCGGCCGATCGACCGGCCAACGGTCGAATTTTGACCGTCGACCGCCCGGTCGACCGGTCCCTGAACCAGATAGCAACGGCTCTCTGGCGGTCGACCGCCCGGTCGACCGGAGCAACCCGAGAGTGGGTTGCTTTCAGTCGGTCGACCGCTCGGTCGACCGGCTAACTGACACGGCCAAGTGCACATTCTTGTGCACGTCCAGTCGACCGCTCTGGTCCACCGGCTACTGGTCCGGTCGACCGCCAGAGCCTGGCAGAAACAATTTAGGACTAAAAAACTGGGTTTAATTTTTAAAATAAATCCCATAAAACTTCTAAAAATTCACAAAAATAGTTTTAGCATAATACTTTGATAAACAAACTTGTGTGAAAAATTTCAACACAAATTTCAAACTTTTGAACCATTTTTGTGTTATGGAAATATTGCCGAAAACCAAAATCCATATTTTTTCAAACTTGGATTTTTGAATTGAAAATACGTTTTGTCCAAAACTCATCCAAATACAAAAACATGATATAGAAACAACTTTTAGGCGTGATGTATATAGATATAATCCAATATACATGAAACATATATATATATCCATGTTTTTGACTAAAAATCCAAAATACGTTTTGTTAAAATACCAAAACACCAAACTAATGAAATAGACATCAAATTAAGTTTGTTTAAAAGATGAAGCATATATGTATATAGAACACATCTAATATACATTTAAACAATGTAAACTTGTATTGATACTATCTATTCATGAAAACCAAGATCGGTTAAACCAAAACCGAAAAACCAATAAACATAAAAACTAAAACAAGTGTGTGTGTTGTGAACTTGAGCATACCACACTATCTAATCTTTACAAAAGGATCTAAACATAAACTAAACTAAGTACTGAAGTCTTCTTAACGAACTCCGTCTTCAAGCCGACTCGATCCAAACCGTGATCCACCGAGCTTGACTCCAACGAGTGCTATATATGATCTTTGACGCTCAGGCTCTTGAATCACCATGTGAAAGCTTCCAAAACATCCTGTTGAAGCTAATCACCTACTAATATCTTGATTAGAGATCTGAAGCTAAACATCACAAAATTATTAGTAAACATAACTACATGAGTTAATCATCATTAAAACTAGAGTGGAAGGCCTCTGGGCCAACAATCTCCCCATTTTTGATGATGACAAAACTCATGGAGTTATATATGCCTGATTAAAGTTAAGCTTCAAAGAAGCTCCCCCTTAACTCATGCATAGCAATAAATAATAAGATATGCAATGAATATTAAACATGAAAATGCATAAATATCCATAAAACAAGCTTTTCATACCAAATACAAAACATGCTCTTGATACCAAACATGAAATGCATCAACATGCATAAAACAAGCTTTTAATACCAAAATAAATTACTTCTTCTTTTACATAAACATGTTCTTAAATAATACTCTTGATACCAATTAAAAGATAATCAATATAATCAATATATAAAAATTCTTGATATCAATAAAACAAAAACAATAAGAGAAGTATAAAACAAAATAACAAAATACTTTCCCCCTTTTTGTAAATAAATAAATAAAAATTATGCATAGAAAAATCATGCATATAAACTCAAATACTAAATACTTCTCTCCCTTTTGTCAATCATCAACAAAGGGGTCTAAGTAAACAATAAAATATATTCTTCCAACATGATACCAATAAAAAAAATATCAATATAAGTGAATCATGATACCAATTGAAAGTGAACAAAATTTTTTTTAAGAAATGTCAATTGAAGGTAAATGAGGCATTGAAAACAAATCTTAAAGAAACCAATCAAAATTTTGATACGAAAATGAAAGATATATAGATAGTCTTGATTACCAATTCTTTCTTGACACCAATTGAAAGTAAACAAGTAAACATCTTGATACCAAATTGTAAGTATTTTTCATTTTGAACATATGATACCAAATTAAAATCAATATTAATTTTTCAATCATTTTTCATCATAAAGTATGGGAGTGGAAATCAAAGGTAAACCAAATACCAATTGAAAGATAAAATACGAATTTTCTCCCCCTTTATGAAATACCAAATAAAATGATGCATAAGCTTGTATTAGGATATCAATTGAAAACTAATCAATTGAAATATGATATGCATTAAAAATCAAGCTTAGCATAACCCAAATTTGTGCTCAAAGATATAGATATATAGTAAGCACAAATAAAGCATCTATATATGTATGGAAAAGTAGATACCAATTGAAATTGATACTATATGAAGAGTAAGCATACATATATAAAACATATATATGAGTATACAAATAGAATGTCAATATTGATACCAATTAAAACGATCCAATGATACCAATTGAAAACATAATATGATCAAGTGTATAACTCATACTTCCTACCACCCATTTCATGCACATGTTTAAAATGATTTTTAATAAAGAGCATACAAGGCATGGTCGCCCAACCAACCGCCCTTAAATGGGTAGGGATTTTCAAAAATAGGTTTGAAAAATAAATATGTTTGAAAACTCTGCCATATGAAGAATAGGAACTAGTTATATGAAAAACTTTATAAACTAGTACGAAATCCTTCAAGTAAGGAATAAAACAAACACTATTCCATAAAACATGAAAATCATCAAAACTAGAATCCTTCAAGGTATATATATGTCATGTACAAACTAAAGTATACATGCATATCCAAACATGAAAGAGTCCACAAAAGTATATGCATGAAGGCAAGTGGCTCTAGGATGTATATGTATAGCTAATAGTTTAGATAAGATAGACATATACATGAAGTTATACAGACAATCATAAAAACATGTCAAATAAATAGGAATACAAGTCAAATGTATGAATCATCAAAACTAGACTATACTAGTACATCTAATGAGTACAAATGAGCGTTCAAGCACAAACATCTAATGGTCTATTTGTGGCTCACTAGTTGTACAAGTATATATCTAAGTCTTAATAAAAACTAACATTCAAATAAGTAATCAAAACATGAAGCATTAAAATAAAACTCATAAACATCCATATGATCATTATGACAAATACATGTGCATTAGATCTATGATTTAATAAACATGGTGAAAAGTCACCTAGAGGGGGGGTGAATAGGTGACAATGCTAATCAAGGGGCAAATTAAAAATTTAAAGCTACAACAATCACAAGATGAATGCAAGCAAGTAAGTATGACAATTAATATGATGAGCAAGTAATAAGTGCAAGCAAAATAGAGTAAGGATTGCAAGAATGTAAACCAATCGCAAACACAAGGATATGTTATCGAGGTTCGAGCACCCAGCTCTACTCCCCGCCTTCCCCAGAAGGATTCTAGCAACTTCCACTATCACAAAGATCTCAAATACAATGGAGTACCCAACTCCTACAATCTCAAGTACAAGAATTTCCTTGGTAGTCAAAAGACCACAAACTCTCTCTTTCAAAAATCTCTTCCCTTACAAAGGTCCTTAGAGAATAATGAGTAGAATTGAAGCTCTTTTGTGTGTAAGGAAAAGAAATTGAAATCAGAGAAAAACTTTTGAAAAACCCTTCAGAAAATTGAGAGAATTTAGCACAAAAACCAAGAACTTTGAAAGCCTTAAACTTTTGAATTTTTAGCAATAATTGTTGTTGTTGTAACTAATCTCTCCCCAAACACCCCTATTTATAGGAGAGGGCTAGGGTTTAGGGATAAAACATATTTACTGATGTTTAGGAGGTAATTAGATCAAAATATATCCTTAAACGAATTTTTAAACACAAAAGACAAAAATAAACAGCTCTTAAAAATCTGCCCGTTACTGTTCAAACGGTCGGATCGGTCGACCGGGCTGGTCGACCGGTAGTACAAAAATTTGACCGTTATAAGCTAGCGGTCGACCGACTCGGTCGACCGATAAAACCTGAGAGCAAAAATAATAGTCCGGTCGACCGCCCCGGTCGACCGACAGACGTGCACACGGATACGTGCATCTGCCAGGACTTCGGTCGACTGGTCCGGTCGACCGGACCAGACTGACACAGACTCGGTCGACCGCCCCGGTCGACCGGATCAGGTCAAAAATCAATTTTAAAACAGAAAACAAAGAGGATTTTGATTTTAACAAAAATACTTTTGAACAGAGATTAGTATAAAACATAAATATATATCTGTAGGCAAAATCTTGTATGCAAAATATTTTTGTATAATTTATAAGAAATAATTTTGGAATGAGCATGTGCGCAAAAACGTGTGTGATAGAGCTTCAAACCTATCCACTATTCTTTAACATACTATAAACTGAAAAACAAATTACATGAAGACTTCTTGTGCTATCTTCAAGTCTTTGAGCCATCCAATGCCTTGCTAGAGCCTTCTCTTCTTTGATCCTTCCTTGATGTGTAATTTGCCTTCCTTACTTTGTGGAACTTAGAAGTTCTTGCAATAGCTATGCGAATGGACTCTAAACATGGTACAAAACCTGAAACTCATCTTGATCAAATGATTAGTACCAAATAGCACTAATTTGGTTTGTCATCATCAAAATACAAAATAATTGGAGAGTGTAACCTCTTGGGCCAACAATCTCCCCCTTTTTGATGATGACAAAACAAATAGGCTATTAAAAAAATATAGGGAGGAGAAAACTCCCCCTCAAATTATGCTATACATAAAACACAAGAATATGCTCTAAATACCAATAATTGAAATGATGCACCAATTATTGAAACCAATAAAACAAATATATAAAACACAAAAATTGCTCTTGATACCAAAAATACCAAAACAACTAAAACACATAAATTCATAAAACAAAACATAAAAATTCATACAACAAATCTTAAAATTAAAGCATATAAATTCATATGGAACCAAGACAAAATGAACTTATTTTTGTCATGTAAACTTATTCTCCCCCTTTTTGTCATACATCAAAAAGGTTATGAAAAACATGTCTATTCAATAATACAAACATTAAGTTCTCCACAAATAAACGAAAATCTAGCAAAATCAAGAGGTTTAGTGAAAATATCGGCTAGTTGTAAATCCGTGAAAACATAATCAATATCTATATCACCTTTCTCAAAATGATCTCTAAGAAAGTGATATCTAATCTCAATGTGCTTGGTCTTACTATGTTGATTTGCATTTTTGGTCATGTGTATAGTACTAGTATTATCACAAAATATTTTTATATGATCAAAGTGCAAATCAAAATCAAGGAGAGTATGTTTCATCCAAAGGACTTGTGCACAACAAGCCCCCGCGACAACATACTCCGCCTCGGCGGTTGAGAGAGCTACGGAATTTTGCTTCCTAGAGGACCATGAAACAAGACAATTACCAAGAAATTGACATATCCCACTAGTACTCTTTCTATCTACTCTACAACCCGTATAGTCGGCATCCGAATAGCTAGTCATTGAAAAATCTCTAGTTTCGGATACCAAAGACCCATTCCAATTGTGCCCTTAATATAACGAATAATGCGTTTTACCGCAATAAGATGAGACTCTTTAGGACACGATTGAAATCTAGCACAAAGACACACACTAAACATGATATCCGGCCTACTTGCCGTTAAATATAAAAGACTTCCTATCATGCTTCTATATAATTTAATATCAACATTTTTACCTTGATCATCCTTATCAAGCTTGGTTGTAGTTGCCATTGGAGTGTTGCAAGCCTTTGATCCTTCAAGCCCAAACTTCTTTACTAGCTCCTTTGCGTACTTGGCTTGGTTAATGAAGGTTCCGTCTTGCAATTGCTTGATTTGGAGTCCAAGGAAGAAATTAAGCTCACCCATGGAAGACATTTCAAACTCTAGTTGCATTACCTTTTCAAAATCCTTGCACAAAAACTCATTAGTAGATCCAAAAATTATATCATCAATATAAATTTGCACAATTAAAATATCATTATCAACATGCTTAGTAAAAAGAGTTGTGTCTACTTTGCCTTTAACAAAATCATTTGAAATGAGAAAACTAGAAAGCCTTTCATACCAAGCTCTTGGAGCTTGTTTCAATCCATACAAAGCTTTATCAAGTTTAAAAACAAAATCGGGATGAACATGATCAATAAAACCGGGAGGTTGAGAAACATAAACTTCTTCATTTATAAAACCATTTAAAAATGCACTTTTTACATCCATTTGAAAAAGTTTAAAATTTTTAAAACATGCAAAAGCTAGTGTCATCCGTATGGCTTCAAGCCGTGCTACGGGTGCAAAGGTCTCCTCAAAGTCAATTCCTTCAACTTGAGTGTAACCTTGGGCCACTAACCTAGCTTTATTCCTAATGACATTTCCGGACTCATCCATCTTGTTCCTAAAGATCCACTTAGTACCAATTATTGGTCTATCGTGGGGCTTAGGAACAAGGTGCCAAACTTGGTTGCGCTCAAATTGATTGAGTTCCTCTTGCATGGCAAGCAACCAATATGGGTCCGTCTCGGCTTCGAGAATGCCTTTGGGTTCAAAATGAGAAATGAAAGCAAAGTTACCACATAGGTCATGGAGTTTGGAGCGCGTAGTGACTCCTTTAGATGCATCACCCAAGATGAGCTCCTTA
This sequence comes from Agave tequilana, assembly GCA_038442645.1. Classification (NCBI taxonomy): domain Eukaryota; kingdom Viridiplantae; phylum Streptophyta; class Magnoliopsida; order Asparagales; family Asparagaceae; genus Agave; species Agave tequilana. Next base: position 74,883 of record JAVJIF010010741.1, read on the forward strand.
GGATGATTTGTAGCGTATCTCCAAGCTTTAGGAAGCGGTTGAGTGCTTTCCTCCTTATCCTCTTGAACTTCACCAATAGGATCTAGCTTTTCTTCTTGAGCGGGTGAGTCCTTCAAGGATAGTTTCTCCATGTCTTCACCTAATGGTTCAAACTCTACAACATTCTCAACAAACACATTAGATTCTTCAAACTTAACATGGGTGGATTCTTCAATGTTTTGAGAAGATCTAATGAAAACTCTATATGCTTTGCTAGTAGAGGAATATCCAACAAAGATAGCCTCATAAGCCTTAGCATCAAATTATCCAAATTATCCTTAGTATTCAAATAAAACACTTGCATCCAAAAACTTTGAAATATGCAACATTTGGTTTTCTAGAATGATACATTTCAAATGATGTTTTTGAAGAATTCTTGCACAAATAAATACGATTCGATATATAGCATGCGGTGTTTACGGCCTCGCCCATAAATATTGAGGGAGGTCATACTCACTTATCATTGTCCTAGCCATCTCTTGAAGTGTTCTATTTTTCTTTCTATAACTCCATTTTGTTGTGGAGTTCTAGGACAAGACATTTCATGCTTAATTCCTTTTTCATCACAATAAGTCATGAAGAGTTGGTTAACAAACTCACCACCTCTATCACTCCTTATTCTCAAAATCGGAAAACCTTTTTCTTTTTCAACTCTTTTTCGAAAAATCTTAAAACGAGAAAAAGTTTGATCTTTATTTTGTAAAAAGAAAACCCAAGTAAAACGGGAGAAATCATCAACCAAAACAAATGCAAATCTACTTCCATTTAAACTCTTAGTTTTAGTTGGTCCAAAAAGATCCATATGAATTAATTCTAAAGGCCTAGTTGACATGATATCCTTGATTGGTTTAAAGGAAGACTTGGTTTGTTTCCCAAGTTGGCACGCACCACAAATGCGGTCTTTCTCAAAAGTCAAGCAAGGTATACCCTTCACCAATTCCTTTGAATTAATCCTAGAAATATGGTCAAAAGATGCATGTCCTAATCTTCTATGCCAAAGCCAAGAATTTCATCAAAAGCATTCAAGCATTTAGTAGAACAATCTAAATTAAGCATGTCAATGATATAAACATTATTATCACGAAAACCGGTAAGAATACAATCATTAGATTTAACATCAAAAATCTTGCAAGAAGTATCATCAAAAACAACTTTAAGTCCACGATCACAAAGTTGGCTAATGCTAAGCAAATTATGTTTTAAACCATCTACTAAAACAACATTCTCAATAATAGGAGATGCACCAATTTGAATGTTACCTATACCGATGATAGTTCCTTTGGAGTCATCCCCGAAGGTGACGGAGCCACCTTCCATGTACCTTGATAGGGTTGTGAAGTTGTTGATGTCCCATGTCATGTGTCTTGAACAACCACTATCAAGGTACCACCGCTCCCTACGTCTTGGAGCTTTGGTGTGTACCTACATCAAACAATTTAAGACTTGATTTTGGTACCCACATTTTCTTGGGTCCTCTAGGGTTAGTGTCATTGACCCAAACAAGATTATTTGTTCTATTTAGTTGATCATAGCAAAATTTAGCTAAATGTCCATGTTTACCACAATATGTGCATCTATATACCCTACCATATTTAAAAGCATAATGAGTGTGTGATTTGTGAGCATGGGCATTGTGAGCATGAACATGAGACGTGTTAGGTGTAGTGTGAGCATGAGGAATCTTAGCATGAGATGTGTGCTTTTTAGAAAATTTTTCTTCAAGTTTCTTGGTATTAAAAGCACAATCTTTTAAAACTTTTTCAAAATCATTCATTTTGGATTTAAAGAAGAAATTTCTTTTTCATCAATAATAGGGGATTTTGCCTTACAAGAACTCTTGTAGGCACAAAATTCTTTTTGCATGGAAATAAAATTAGAAGAAATATCATCTTTTTCTTTAGAAACAAGGGCAAGTTGATTTTTAAGAAAAGCAACTTCTTTTTGTATTTTATGCATTCAAGTTTCTTGTTATCATAAGTTTCAGAAAGTTCTACAAAAGCATGCACTAGAACTTCCTTACTTACATCATCATCTTCATCATCAATGGATTGAGAGGTTACCTTGGGTGTTTGCCATGAAACACATATTAGCTTGATCCACCTCCTCTTCGGACTCGCTTTCCGAATCCCACGTAGCTTTATAAGCTTTCTTTTCCTCCGGCTTCTTTGGCTTGAAGGAGGAAGTCATTTTCTTCTTGAACTCCGGACAATCCGCCATGATATGTCCGGGTTTGCGGCAATTGTAGCATATGATCCTCCGCTCCTCCTTGCCTTCAAATTTTCTCCGGAAGTTGAGCTTGTTCTTCCGGTACATCCTCTTGACGTTGCGAACAAGTAGAGTAAGCTCCTCATCTTCTTCTTCGTCATCTTCATCGTCATCATTGGTGGATGAAGTCTTGAAGGCTATGGATTTCTTCTTTGAAGTAGTGGCCTCTTCTCTCGCCTTCTTCTCCATCTCATGGGTCTTTAGGTTCCCAATGAGACTAATGAGGTCCATCTCGTCCTTGTCGTTCAACTCCTTCAAGGTGGTGGCCTTGATCTCCCATGATGAAGGAAGAGCCCGAATTACTTTCCGCACCTTTTGATCGTTGGAGATGTCATCACCTAATGAAGAAAGACCATTAGTGATTTTAGTAAACCTTGTAGCCATACTATCAATAGACTCATCATCAAGCATTTTAAATGACTCATATTGGGACCTCAAGAGATCTATCTTAGCTCTCTTGACTTGTGAAGTCCCCTCGTGTATGACCAATAAGTGTTGCCAAATCTCATAGGCGGATTGGCAATGAATTACCCGTGTAAGGTCATCCTCATTCAAGGCGGTTAATAGGGAATTTTGGGCTTTGGAGTTAGCCTCATATAGTTTAAAGTCAAGGTCGGTCCAAGTGCTCTCATCACCATCGGGTGCTACATAGGGTTTAGTCAAGGACTTGGCCACTAAGCTACCCAAAGATTGCAAAAATATAGTCATCCTAACCTTCCAAATTGGGAAATTTAGGCCATCAAATTTAGGTGGGGATTTAATGTTGTCGGCCATGTTTACTAGTGATGAATGAATGAAATGAAAATGTTGATTAGCAATATTTTAAGGATCTCTCTATGGATGTTAAGCCAAACCTAGAGTCCAAGCTCTGATACCAATTGAAAAGTCACCTAGAGGGGGGTGAATAGGTGACAATGCTAATCAAGGGGCAAATTAAAATTTAAAGCTACAATAATCACAAGATGAATGCAAGCAAGTAAGTATGACAATTAATATGATGAGCAAGTAATAAGTGCAAGCAAAATAGAGTAAGGATTGCAAGAATGTAAACAATCGCAAACACAAGGATATGTTATCGAGGTTCGAGCACCCAGCTCTACTCCCCGCCTTCCCCAGAAGGATTCTAGCAACTTCCACTATCACAAAGATCTCAAATACAATGGAGTACCCAACTCCTACAATCTCAAGTACAAGAATTTCCTTGGTAGTCAAAAGACCACAAACTCTCTCTTTCAAAAATCTCTTCCCTTACAAAGGTCCTTAAAGAATAATGAGTAGAATTGAAGCTCTTTTGTGTGTAAGGAAAAGAAATTGAAATCAGAGAAAAACTTTTGAAAAACCCTTCAGAAAATTGAGAGAATTTAGCACAAAAACCAAGAACTTTGAAAGCCTTAAACTTTTGAATTTTTAGCAATAATTGTTGTTGTTGTAACCAATCTCTCCCCAAACACCCCTATTTATAGGAGAGGGCTAGGGTTAGGGATAAAACATATTTACTGATGTTTAGGAGGTAATTAGATCAAAATATATCCTTAAACGAATTTTTAAACACAAAAGACAAAAATAAACAGCTCTTAAAAATCTGCCCGTTACTGTTCAAACGGTCGGATCGGTCGACCGGGCCGGTCGACCGGTAGTACAAAAATTTGACCGTTATAAGCTAGCGGTCGACCGACTCGGTCGACCGATAAAACCTGAGAGCAAAAATAATAGTCCGGTCGACCGCCCCGGTCGACCGACAGACGTGCACACGGATACGTGCATCTGCCAGGACTTCGGTCGACTGGTCCGGTCGACCGGACCAGACTGACACAGACTCGGCGACCGCCCCGGTCGACCGGATCAGGTCAAAAATCAATTTTAAAACAAAAAACAAAGAGGATTTTGATTTAACAAAAATACTTTTGAACAGAGATTAGTATAAAACATAAATATATATCTGTAGGCAAAATCTTGTATGCAAAATATTTTTGTATAATTTATAAGAAATAATTTTGGAATGAGCATGTGCGCAAAAACGTGTGTGATAGAGCTTCAAACCTATCCATTATTCTTTAACATACTATAAACTGAAAAACAAATTACATGAAGACTTCTTGTGCTATCTTCAAGTCTTTGAGCCATCCAATGCCTTGCTAGAGCCTTCTCTTCTTTGATCCTTCCTTGATGTGTAATTGCCTTCCTTGCTTTGTGGAACTTAGAAGTTCTTACAATAGCTAAGCGAATGGACTCTAAACATGGTACAAACCTGAAACTCATCTTGATCAAATGATTAGTACCAAATAGCACTAATTTGGTTTGTCATCATCAAAACACAAAACAATTGGAGAGTGTAACCTCTTGGGCCAACAC